>JAKOGI010000555.1:422500-520000 GCA_029747015.1 Carnegiea gigantea | reverse complement strand
AATAACTGACTAATGTTTTGAAACAATATGGAGTTAGCAAAAGAGAGCATTTACCCAAACACAACATCAAGTCCATCCCCAACATAGAATGGCTAACACAAGCGCATATGTACAAAAACCACAAATACTCATGTAAGGGTTATCATACTGTACTTTTCTATGCGTTCACCAATCAAATGACATATGTTTACCACGGCCACTACAAATTTTAACTCAGGTAAACGCCTTATTCAGGCAAAGGTTACACCCACCAACATTAAATAACATGAACTCACTAAATTCAACTAGCTGTTCATCAACTTTGCATATATATTTGCATAAAACTGTTTGACTGACTGCATCAAGTAAAT
The DNA here is from genome assembly GCA_029747015.1 of Carnegiea gigantea. NCBI lineage: Eukaryota > Viridiplantae > Streptophyta > Magnoliopsida > Caryophyllales > Cactaceae > Carnegiea > Carnegiea gigantea. Next base: position 519,650 of record JAKOGI010000555.1, on the reverse strand, counting down.
ATGTTTTCCACCCTACAAGTTGTACTGAAATTAAGGGTAGCAGCCACAGTCTCCTCTACCGCAACGAAGTGAACCACTGAAAATGGCCCCGTCAGACTGCCCTCCCGTGCTACTGCTCGCACATCAGCATAGACACTTGCACCCGCTGACCAACTCTGCTGCGACTCGTCTCCTTCCTACATATATTCCATGTATGAACAGCTCGTTGTAATTAGTATATTAACCTGATACAAACACACATATGGGGTTCTAACTTGTACCTTCTCCGGTGGTGCTCCACCCACGTTGCTGTCAGTCCCAAGTAGTTTCTCTGAGGAAACACCAACGTGTGTCCTGGACCGCTTCTAAGAAGTATACACGTTGGCATACTTATGCTTACCCTTCCCAACTGCTCGGTCAGGGTAAAGGTACCGAGAGGATTGCATTACATAGGGGTTGTGGTACCCTCGGAAGCGTCCTCACCCTCTTCACAATTGATGGCCTGGGTCGTTTGTCACCACACATGATTGACCCTTACCTTCACCGACCTCCTTTCCTGCAAACATCTCATCCTCCACCGGGTCCGACCTCATATGTGACAGTGGTACACTGTCACCTATTGCCTCAGTTTCGGGCACACTGTCCGTGCTTGGTAGGATCGGAGAAGATGATCTCGCTTATACCTCTGCCTTGGGGCTAGCCATGGCGATATTGGTCCCTTCCTCACCAACATCCTTCAACTATGCATCATTTGGTTCGGTCTCAGACCATTGCATCCTAGCGAACTCCAGGATACCCTCCACCGCAGCGTTCAGTGCAACAGCTTCCTTTAGCTCTTCCACCTCCTTCTTACTAGCAGCGTGTGTTTCTTTTTCCTTTCATAGTGCATCCCTCACCCTTCGCAGGCGTTCCTCTACGCTGATCACAGCCTGCAACAAATACCAAACCATATCAAACCTTCGCACATCCTACAACGTGCAATACAAAGTTTATACGAAGACCTACCACACATCCCATACACTACGCAGGTCTCATACTCACAAACCAAACAATTGCCACTTACCTGTGCACCCTCAACGTAAGTGTAAGGCCCGCCTTCCTTATTTACGATAACATGACTGCCTTACCTTCTACGTTACAAAATTCGTATTTTTCTTAACCATATGAGTTAAATTAGTATCGAGGTGCTTATGTGAGCGATAATTTTATTAAAAAGAATTATTATTGCTATTATTGATTTTAAAGTTAATTCGTGCAATTTGTGCCCTTAAATTATATCGATAGTTTAATTTAGTCGTTATTTGATTTATTTAGTCGTTTCCTGAATGCAAGTAGGTTGTTAACCTTAGAATTATTTTCGAGGTTTATTAAAATCGAACCTTGACATATTTAGGGACGAATGATCGATGAGCGATTGTATTAATGATTGGGTTTAGAATAAGAGGTACAATATTGGACTCGCGATTTTAATTGACTGAGCTTTTAAACCCAAATGAAACCTAAAACAAAAAAGGGGGAAAAGGGACATAAGGGGGCCGAAGCCCCCTTTCTTTGGCTAACAGACACAATGGAGAGAGGGGGGTTCCCTGCCACCCCAAACCCCACGACCCACGCCACCAATGAGAGAGAGAGAAGAGAGAGTGAAGGGAGGCCGGCCGACGACGGGCAACAGCGATAGTGGCGACGCCGGTGTGCGCCGCCAAGCCACAACCGCGACCCTGGCAGAAAGCAAGAGAAAGAGAGAAGGAGTGAGAGACCAAGAAAGAGAGAGAAGGGGGGCTGACGATGGCGGCGCCACACCGGCGGCCGCCCAATTTAGCCAGCACGCCCCCCGACAGCCTGAACTCAAGCCCAGATAGACAGATCAAGCGAAAGAGACAAAGAACGAGGTGGGATCCCAGCAAGCCACTGCCGGCGACTGGCGCGACCAAGGCCGGCAAACCGACGATGGTTGAGCCCGGTTCCGGAGACCACTTGAAACAGCACGAACACGAGTAGAATCAGGCTTGGGGTGGACTGATTCGGGGTCTGTGTTAGGTAGCGAATTAGGACGCTTGAAGTTCGACTTCAGCCTTGCCCAATCAGCCCAGGAGTTGGTTCCTTAGCTTGGAGTTCAGGTGGGTGTTTCTCGCCTCCTAAGTATTAGTAGTTTCAAAAACGTTTTTAGCCTAAAGTGATGATGCACGTTGGTTTAGGTTTAGATCAATTGATTGAGAACATGGAGACTGATTGTGCATGTTTTATTTTAATTGAATTAGCCTCGATTACACGTGTATAACTGCTGCCCAAAACGAACCGATTTTATGCCTTAGAGTACCCTAAATTGATACATGCTAATTAGATTGTCTGATATGCCTACTATGCTGTTTAAATTGGGTTAAAACGACCTCCTTAGGTGGGCAGAAAGTACGCCGTTAAAATGACAGAATTGGTGATTTTCATGTTTAGTGAATTATGTATTACGTGAGTAAACGACACCGATGCATGTTAATATAATCAATTCATGCTCGAAAATATAGCCTTGAAACGTCCTGATAACGCTTTGAATCGATATATGTTAATTTCAGTTAATTAACCCTGGAAAATGACTTCGAATCGGTATATGTTAGTTTAGTTAATACATGCTTATCAATAACTTCGAAAGGATATACGAATACCTTGATTCGGTACTTGCTTAATTAGTTAATCCATGCCTCATGAATAACTTCGAAATGATATACGAATACCATGATTCGATGCTTGCTTAACTAGTTAATCCATGCCTCATTAGTAACTTCGAAAGGATATGCGAATACCTTGATTCGATGCTTGCTTAATTAGTTAATCCATGCCTCATTAGTAACTTCGAAATGATATAGGAATACATTGATTCGATGCTTGCTTAATTAGTTAATCCATGCCTAGAATCGTATTATGTTTAAATGACCTAAATAGGTTCGAATAGTAACTTCGATATAATAAACGAATATCTTGAAATGCATTATGTTTAATTGGCTCAAACTGGTTCAAATAGTAACTTCGATGTAATAAACGAATCCCTTGAATCATATTACGTTTAAGTGGTTCATTTAGATTCGAATAATGACTTCGATATAATAAACGAACGTTTAGAATCGTATTATGCTTAAATGACTTAAATAGGCTCGAAATGTAACTTCGAGACAATGAATGAACGCCCCGAATCGATACTTGTCTATTTAGTTGAATTATGCTTATGAAATAGCTTTGGAAATAATATTTGAATGATGAACTGAGCATGTTTACGTCCCTTAACTACAATACATGAATGTAATCGTGTTTCATACTTAGTTAGTTTAACTTAGCTTACTAAACGTCTGTTTCAAGTTAAGGTTGTATGAATGCCTATATATGTGTGTGTGTGTGTGTGTGTGTGTGTGTGTGTGTGTGTGTGTGTGGTTATAACCGTTGGTTGCAGCGCACTGCTAATTGTTAGCTGTTTATTCGGTAAGTTACGCATTGGTAAGTTGCGTAAGTTTATGCATCACTTTTCAGTATATCATAATGATTAGTTTACTAGATTGTGAAATTGAAACCGAGATGGTAGTTGGATGGTTTGAGGTAGAACTATTAGTGGTTCGAGGACCTGTGGTCGGTTGTTATGTGAGGAGGGAGTCTAGGTTATGATTACCGCAATCCTGTGGATTGCGAGGCCGTGTGTGGCTCATTGTGTTGAAATGATTATGAAGTGCTTGAAAGTATTATGTATGAATCCCTCCCCTTTTATGTTAATAAGATGCATTATGCATGTGAAGGTGTTGTTTTGAAAAAGGATGTTTCTCGTGTTTCAAAACAATATTAGCCATGACTATTAGCAATCAATGGCCTATTTTAGCTATATGAACTTCGTTTTGGGAGTGAACTCGCTTGAAAGGAGGAATCCCTAAAGAATTTGATTAAAAAGAAAGTGCGATGTATGAAAAAGGATTTCGCTGTGAGAGGCAGCAAAATTATTAGCCGTCATGGCCCATACGCTTTCAATTGGGTAAGATAATGTGCTTCGGACAATATGTTATGAATGATGTTAGCCTAGAAAACCCTGACGAGGGTAATGGTCCGATATGTTATATGTAGCCATCCCAGGAGTAAGAGCTTAAGCGTGAGTGTTAGGTCTCACTATAGGGTTGAGAATAAATCTCACCCAATCAGCACCCTGTAGTGATCTTATGCTAGATGTATTTTCCTAATAAGCAAAGAAAAGCAGTCGGCATTTTACCATTTTAAGTATTTCAGAAGAAAGAAAGTTTCAAGGGCCATTAAGAGGCCAGTTGAATGAAATGTAAAAAGTTATAGGGGTCATTATGTGATCAATACGAGAGAGATTTCCTTTAATAAAAATGAGCCTCAAAGAGGCTAAGAAAAAAGTTTTTATGGGCCTCAAGAGGCTAACCAAAGTGTTTTCAAGAGAAGAAGAAAAGTTTTCTATGCATGTTCTATGCTTTTCTTATAAATGAAATGTGAATGAGATTTCAGGTAAGGCCAAGCGAAGTGTTTTCACAAGAAGAAAGAAAGATGCTTGTGCATATCATATGAATGAGATCTAAGTAAAGTATGCTAATGAAAATAAAGCTTTATGTGAACATTCCAAGTATAACTTCTGAATGAGATGCTAAGTAAGATACGACAATGAAAAAGAAAGCCTTATGATCATATTTCATGCAAACCCTATGAATGAGATTTGAATGAGACTTGAAATTTATGCGTGCCTTATGTATATCATATGAATGAAATGCCAAGAAAAGTATAATTATGACAAGAGATAACCTTATGTGCACATCATATGAATGATGTTTAATGTATAGTTTAAATGGAATGTTAAGAAGTTATGTTATAAAAAGAAAGATCCCTATGCTTAGCCCTCGATGCTTGCTTACGTGCTTAACTGCTTGTTACTAAAGGAACTTAGTCATTGAGGGACCTAGAAATATGTTTGAGTGGTTAAAATGAAGTTTATGTTTTGTGATCCTTCCATAAGGGTTTTATGAATGCCTAATATGATAGTAAAGTATGAATACGTGATATGTGACTATTAAAGATATTATTGCCTGCAACGGTTTTGGTTTTAAGGGGGTCGGGGGACACTCACTGAGCGTGTGGTTGCTCATCCCACTACTCTTTCCCCTTTTTCCCCAGCTTTTCTTTGTCACAGGAAGAAGTTAAGTCAGCTATGTTAAGATGGAGTCTATTCTCGCTTGCAAGGTGTCATGTGTGCCTACTTACGTCTTTAATGAAGTCATGTAAAGTATTCTTAGCTTGTTAATGTTTATAAATAATTATTCTAGTTCATGTAGTGCATATGGCATGAAGGTCACTCTGTGTAGCCGTGTGAGCCAACCATCTAATTAGTTAGATGTCTTCTTGATCAAAGTTAGTTATGTTTTGGGATGTAAACCCCAATACTCCGGTTGTATGAACCGTTGAGTTGTATCTTTTATTTCTTCTTTATTAATGAACTATTCCTGTTTGGTGTACTCGGAGCGAGTGGCTCGTTGAGTTATGAACTCTGGCGTGTAGCCGTTGAGCTTCTTTTAAATGCTTTACGCTTCCGTTGATTTACAGAGGTTTATTGTAAGACTTTTAGCCTGAAAACGGTTAGTTTTTAGGGGAAACTCTGTCCTTTCCGCCCCAGAATTTTAAGTAAGAAGTTAAGAAAATGTAACGCTCCTGGCCTAGGGGCTGGGGGTGTTACAGTAAGCATTGTACTTGTTCGTCTCAACAAACACCTCCACCACTGTTAGGCTTCTCTCCACATCCCAAATTTCAATAACTGGAATTATCTACAAAAATAAACATCCTAATATGAAACTCAATTAACACGCCATCGGTGTCAAACACGGACTTCCATGGAAGTGACTTCACCTCACTGTCCTTGATTCTACGAGCCACAACCCTTGCATCATATTTCTTGCCTTTAGAGAAATTCACCGAACTGCTCAGTCTTGGCACCCTCTTCTCATCTATAAATGCATATATACTATTGTGTTCATAAAACTACACTTGCATTGTACAACAATTATAGTCATATTCAAACAGTAACCCATCTCATGGAAATGTATAACATCAAATCTTTTGCAAAAGTTCATATCACATATGCAAGATCATCACGAACCCATTTATTTGCAAGTTTCTCATTGCCCTCATCTTCTCCTTGCTTTTCTCCCTAACCTCCACCAAAAACTTCTGCATAACCTCTGCCCAATTATACTCTCCCACCCTGTCCATATCCTCAACAACAGAAATCAAATCCCACGCCACACCCCCGGCACACCAAGGGAAGAACAACCCACTCACAACTAATAAGCTGTATAATTTCCTAAATAAACCGACTGTCTCCATTGTGTTATGCATCCTGCACAGTTTAAGTGAGACCGACACATAGTTCTTGTAAATGCGCATGTCCTTCTGTACTATCCTCCACATTTGCCTCTCTCGAGACACACGCTCCTCCATTGCTCCCTTCAACACCTCCTCCACCTCACTAGTACCCTCGCTCTTCTTAAATGTAATGCGCTTCCCAGTGGTTGGGAGACCTGTCAGCAAAGCCACATCAAAATATGAGAACGGTACCGAATAAATTGCTTTTCGGTCCCTTGAGATTTGGTGAAATGGTTTTCTGATACCAAGTTTTTAGAAAAATATTTATGGGACTACTTGGTTTAGCATAAATGATTTCTGGAGCATAAAACTTTGGGTTTTCTGATTTCTGGGTTACAAATATTTATTTTTAGCTCCCTAAAGAGTTCCAAATGCAAATACTTCAAAGTTTTGGCCTGTTTTGCTAAACCAAGCTTATATTTATGTTTGGACTTCTTATGATGACTTTAATGGTGCTAGTTATCACAATCTACAACTTATATCTCAAATATTATATTTTCTATGATTAGAGGCCCATCATGCTTAGAAAAATAATTAAAACTTAAGTAGAGAGTTTCGACCATTACCTAAACTTAGTAGGTGCTGGACTCCGGTGTTCCTCTAGTTTTCGGTTTATATAGATTACTAATCTCAACCCCACCTTTCCTTAGATCAGGCACAACACATATTCGTTTTGTTCCTACTCGGACCGTAGTCACTAATCAAGTTTCTAATCTTTTTCAATGATACTGGAACTTTAATCGGTAAATTATAATATTTAAGACATAAGGTTCAATTGAATAACGTTCCCTACTGGGAAGCTTCGTTTACTGAAAGCTTAAAAGTGGAAATATTATAATGAAAAGATTTGAAGAGGGACTTAAGCTAACATCAATAGAAATACTTGCTCAAAAAGAAATAGAGAGTCCCGACTTTTCTTTTGCTCAAGAATGCTTAAATGTACGTGTCCCTTCTCAACACTCGATCTCTCCTTTTATAGAGGGATAGAGATACATAGAATGCCCTATTGGCTACAGTATATACAGATTTTACACATGGCTACAGTAGATTGCTTTATTTTACAGACCTCATACTTGTCAAAATAGTACAATAATAGAGCAACTACTTTTGAGAGCCTTTTAATGATGACAAGACTAGTCATCATTATTGAGATTTTTCACGCCTTCATCTCTAATTATATCTCTCAGACTATCATTATCTGGATAATCAACAAAATCTTCATCAAATTGAAGATGCTCTGGGTCCCATTTCTCAAATAATTCAAGAAGATATTTCTTTTCCTTTTCTGATAAGAATTTTGTAGCTCCAATATCAAAGAGATAATCAAAAATATCATCTGAAGTTCCCCTCTATCTTCATATATTCGCTAAACTCATTACAATAAGCGAAGATAGCATTTCCGCAATGTAATAGTGTTTTTCCTCGTTCAATTAATCTCCAACTCTGTTGGTAAATGTTGAAAAATCCAATGGCTCTTGCTAAAGCGTGATTAGTAACTAATTCTTGGCGTTCTAGATTCCATTCCTACCGTTCATCTTCGGGGTCGTAGAAATTAACTATTTGAACAAGATAATGAGATGGTTTAGCTTTTCCATTTTCATACTCGATTAGTGCACAATGTACCTCCACATATAGACATCTGTTATTTGGGATTTTTGTTGGACCGTTAGGAGATGTAAGAATCCAATGTATCTTCTTGAACATGTATTGTTGGAATTTAGTTAGTGTTGAGAAAAATGAGAACTTCAGATATGGGAACTCTATAAAGTAAACTATCATCCCGTACTCTCAGGCTTTCATGACAGGGTCGTTTGGAGATATTGAATTTATTGGGAAACCAACACCAGCAACTCCAGACCTATTGGAAAAGTAGATCATTGTACTCCAAGACTCCCAAATATCATAGGAATAGTGATGATAGTAGTCGATACAGGTTGCATACCACTCATTGAATCATTTTTCTTGAATATGGGAACCTATTTTTTCTTTGATATCATAAGGACATCTAAGGTAATTAACTTGTAACTCTAGAAGGGAAAATCTTTGGACAATTAGGTAGGCAGAAGATAGCATATCAAAATGTGATCTACTTTTTGTATGAAATTTCAGATTATCAATAAGGACTTTACTAGATGGAGTAGCCCGTTCTAGTAGTAATGGCATCTCATTATGGATTTTCTCTTTTTATGGCAGGAGTTCTTCTCTGATGATTACCATTGGTAAGTTCTCAAGTTAAAATATCTGCCAGAGAATTCTTCGATCTCTGTGCATATTCAATAGAAAAGGAAAACTGGTTAAACCATAATTGCCAACGCAAAGAGTAACGCTTGCGCTTATATATTCGATAAATTCTTTTCCACAAAACCAAGTATTTTTTTGCAATCGATTCGAATAAGAAAAGATTTTGGGACTAAAAAGATTAAGAACTTTTTAATTCCCCTTATAACTGTAAGAATTTCTTTTTCTATCGTGGGATAGTTGCATTCTGCCTTATTAAAACTTCTACTGTAATATTTGCAGAGTTTTTCTCCTTCTTTGATTTTGAGTATTGCGCTCCAATGCTTATTGCTGGCATCTGTCTCAAGCACTAAACCATCTCGTTTATTAGGCAAATTAAGAATAGGGAGATTTTTACACAGCTTTTCGAAATTTCGAGCAATCTTTGTATCATTAGTGGTCCATGTCCAACTTACTTCTTTCTTGAGTTTTTGCTGTAATGGCTTTCTTAGTTTAGCTAAATCTTTAATGAAATCTGAAGTATAAGTAAGGCATCCAAGAAACCTTTTTAATTGCTTTTTATCGTCAATTTTTTCAGAAAAATTTTCTATTTTTTTCAAAATATGTTTTTGTAGGAAGATCTCTCTAGTCTTTATTTCTAACCCTAAAAACTCAATTTCTTGCTCAGCATAAATGCACTTATTTTTACCCAATATAATGTCATGATCAATGCATCTTTGGGTGACAGCTAAGACATCATCTTTGTGCTGTTCTATGATTTTAGAAAAGATAAGGATATCATCAATGTAAATTAAACAACAGTTATTAAGATCTTGGAAGATGTTATTCATTCTTCTTTGGAATATTTGAGGTGCATTTTTAAGACCAAATGGCATTACTATCCATTCATAACATCTTATGGGGCACTAAATACAGTCAAAAGAATGCTTTCCTCATCCATTTTTACCTACTAATATCCACTTTTACAGTCCATTTTTGAGAACCAAGAGGCTCCTTGAATTCTATTAAAAAGAATGATTTTGTTAGTAATGTAATAACTATTAAAGACAGTATCATCATTAAACTTTTTATAATTAATTACCATTCTTGCTTTTCCTCTCTTTTCTTCAGCGCGATTTCTTACCATGAAAGCGAGACTGGTTTGAGGACTCTTGCTATTCCTGATTAATCCTTTATCCAGAAGTTCTTTAGTTTGTTTATCAAATCCCTGGATATCTTAGTGTGTATAAACCATTTATTTGACTCGGATAATAGTGTTGGGATTTAATAGAGTGACTTTAGCAAATGTTTTATTTTTATTCCAAAATTTTAGCGGATTATCAGAGTAGAGCTTTTTATATAATTTTTCTTATTGTTTGACAATCTGCTCTTCAATAGATAATTCAAGTAATGAAATTGTCAGTTCTATCTCACGTTGTGCTGGCATTACCATCTCACCACACTGGCTGTATGTAAACTCAATTTTTAATAAGTGTAGACCTTACTTAATTTTTCAATAGGAACTAAGTGACCATTGATTGTAAATATTATTTAATTTATGGTCTGTGTGCATGGAGAATATAGTCTCTGAAAATTATTTTCAATAATCATATCATGAGAGGGTTGATCAGTAGCCAATGGAACTGGTATAATGCAGGACTCCTCCTAATTCTATGAATAATCCTTCTACAGCTTCATTGTGATTCATATTGCTATTATCAGCTATCCTCACTTGTAAAGAATTTTTAGCTCTTTTCCACATAAATTCTGAAAATAATGATATTTTTCTAAGGCATACAGAACAACCACTATCTATGTAGGCATACAACTCATATTTATTATATTCCTCTAAGCATACGTGTATTGGGATATAGATGCTATTAGAATTTATGTTGGTAGCTTCATAGCATATTTTCATAGTCATGTTTTTGACTAATTCATCCTCATACATTGGTTCACTAACAGTTCTTGTTTTGTACCCAATGACCTTTCTATCTAGACTCATACTTAGATCTACACTGGGTCGTGTAGATTTAAAACCCATTCTACTCATTTCATTAGTCATACTAATTGTATCATCTTCTTTAATTTCTTCCTTAGTTGATGAAGATCCTTCTCTCCATTTTGATCTTATACTCATGCTTCTTAATAATTGAGGTTTTATGATTATTTTACCATTTCCATCAATTTTTATTACATTTTTCCTGTTGATTTTTGTAGGGTTGGCAAAGTTAGATATTCATGAACAATCAATTTTTATCTCTTGTGGATTGGATTTATCCTCTGAATCTTTTGCATAGGGGTGGGACTTTCAAATTTTTATGTCTCTATCATTGTGACCTTAGTCTTTAGATCTGTAGTATTATCTAATTTGTAGATAATTTTTTAAAATATCCTTAATGGATGTCCTCCTTTTTTCATATCCATCCCAACTATTTTTATTTTAAGGGATAGAAAATTTTTAGCAAATTCATCTTTTAGACTCACATAATATCCAGGTCGATAATTGAATCCTACCGATCCATTATATAAGTTAGTTTTAATCCCTGTGATAATTTGATTATTAAATTTGGTATGCCTAATATCATAGAGCAAATATAAAAGTCAATATCTTTGCCATAATATTATAATAGAATAATTTGAACTTGGACACTTCCAACATGAATATACCTATACTTTCTATCTTTATTATGCTTAATGATGTTTTCCCAATTAATGAGGTTAACTTCTTCCACATCATACTCACAATCTTTGATTTCTATATCTCCTCCATCGTCTCGCAAACATACTTGCTCTTTAATTGAAATATGAACTTTTTTCTAGATCATGTCCTTTTGGATTATGAGAAGAACTCAATCTCCTCTAACTTCCTTGTTATCATTATCTACCATAAACTCCTCTCCTTGAAGATCGCCAAAGCTAATTAAGCTACTTTTCATCATATGACTTGTCTTTTCATAATCACTTTCTTCATATTTATTGTCCAAGATAATTTCAACAATCCCTTTGTTGTTATTCAGGGCTAGATCTAGTGCCTCATTTTCACTAAGCTCAATATAATCTAGGCTATTCAAAGTCTCAATAAACTTGTTATTCTTCCTATTTTTGCATTCATTAGCATAATGTCCTATTTCTCCGCATGCCCAGCACTTGTAATTGTTTTTTCCTACAGGACAATAAGCAACTTTCCTAAAAAATCTATGTTTTTTAGGACCTGGTTTGCCATAATATTTTCTTCTATACTTCCCTCTCCTTTGCTTATTAAAGCTCTTTTTCTTATAAAATTTTCTTTTTCTTCTCCTTTCAGGTTCCTTTTCCCATTGGTGAGGAGAATTCTAACAAGTTAGGAATTGTTTTTAATTTTCTTTTGATTTTGGAGATCAAGGCATTTATCATTGACCCATTTTCTTAAATAAGAGATTCTTGAACGAAGGGTATCAATGGCATCTGCTCGTTAAACCATGCAATGTATTTTTCATTAATTATGAAATTTACCAGATACGACAATTTGTCATAGAACATATCAAGACTAGTCTCATTATGCCCGATTTTATAACAGTATTGACTAAATTCAGCAATATAATTTTTCAGATATCTCATATCCTATAATTCTATGTTATTAATCTTTTTCTGCCATTCTCTTGCTTTTTCTTCTGAATCATGTTTAGCTCCGATAAATTCGATTTTAATTTTCTTACATAGATTTTTAAACATTGAAGCTGGCATTTCCATAATTCTTAATGTATTTTTACCATCTTTGTTTAATGAATCATGCCAGTCAGCTATAGTGCTAGAAAAATGATGTTCGATGAAATTTAGGAAATTTGGAACAGTCCAGGTAGTATTTAGGTTTAAGATACTATTTACACCTCTTTTTCAATGTTCAAACATTTCTTCTCTATTAGAGCTCCATCTATGGTTAAGATGTATCCCATCTGATTAATTAGAGTAAGGTCAACCTCTTCAAATGTTGTAGTTTTCCTTGGGATGAGCCCAAAGGAAAAATTAATTATAAGTCCTGTTGGAATGTACCTAGGTCTTATAAAATTAGTATTCCTTCTAGAAGGTTCACCAAATTCTTCAGGTTTATGAACAACATTGTTAACTAGATTGGTCTCTATCTCATTAAACTCGAGTTCTTCTCTAATTTCATTAATCTCATCTGCAATAACCATTTTATCATGTTTTTTATCCAATTTTCTTCTGACTTCTTCTAATGGTGATACATTAAGATTTTCTAGTTTAATAAGGTTCATCTGTTGATATATTTCTTCTTCTAATCGAATATTATTAATCTCTTCATTATCATCAGATAACACATCATGTTTGTCACTAATTGTGCCCATAATCTTGTTTAATTCTTATGGATTTTGCTCTTTCCCAAACGGATTTTGTTTTTTTTCAGACATATTTTATAATTCTTCAAGACCATATTGCTTATACTCCTTCTTCTTCTTCAGCCGATTTTTCACCTGATTTTTCTCCTACTTCTTTTTGAATTTTTATATCATGCAAAGGAAATGGATTCTTATTTTTTGAGTTTTGAAAAGGATATTTATGTTAAAATGAAGTGCTAATACTGGAAGTAGATTTTTTGCTATGTCTAACTTTGTTAACTAGAGAAAAGTGAATTATAGTTAGTTAGCTTAATTAATTACTAATTAGTTTAATTATCTTAATTATTTTTGGTCACGTGGCTCTGATACCAGTTGAAAGAGGGTCTTGAGTAGTACTTATAAGAAAAATTACATATGAACAAATTTTAGATTTTTAAAAGTATGTTTTTAAGGATTTGAGTTAAAATGAAAATTTAAAAACTTTAGGGGTCTTTTTGCAATTTAAAAAACTCCTTTTGACAAGTTTGATTCTAGAAATTATTTGCACTAAAGTTGGATGGACCAAAAAATCGTTTCTAGAGTTGTAGGCTCCGAAAATTATTTACACTAAACTTTGGGGGTCGGAATAGAATTTATCCAATGGTACCTCTCTCCGCCCTTGCTTGAAGCATTTCCTTTCTGGCTTCCACGCTTCTATAAGGGCCTGTACCATGTGTTAGTCCATTGGCAAATGTCTTGTACTCTAACCCCAGACTTCATATAGTTCTCCTTCCTTTTGAATGTCCGACAACTGCTCATTTAGTGCACATACTGCGCCCAGTGCAGAACGATGCGTAATTACAACATCAACTGCTCCAACTGCCTCTTCTTTGCCACTGTCTTCTCTTTGCTCATTCCTACTTCTCCTCTCAACTTCCCACACCTTCCCCTTACCCTTAAGTTCTGCTACCTTCCCACGCCCAGCCACTTGCTTCCCCATCCCTCTCTCCACTACTTTCTCACTGCCTCCTTCCCTTGTATCACTCCTCACCAGTAGCTCCTCACGGACTGCATCGTGCCTCTTCTTTGAGCGCATCTCCCCATTCAGATGATCGTTATTGTTGGTAGTGGCCTCATCTCTAGACGACTCCGCACTATTTTGAGCACTTCTCCCTTCTTCACTATCATAATCAGGATCGATTTCTTAGCTTATCCTCCCTGATGTCTCTGGAGTCACAGGCGACTGGTATCATTTTCGACTACTTCGTAACTCCATTTCAAGTACATGCAAAACACATAGCAGTTGAACCAATTATCTAAGTCTCACACTATACTTCCCATCATCATCACCCTCCCATACCCCACAGTCATAGAAAGGATTTTCCACAAACACTGCATCCACTAGTTTACCACAATAGTATATAAGGTTTACCATAGTCATCACACACTGAACTTAAGGTAACCTTATCATGGACACCATCAGTTCCAGTGAACCTTTTAAAGGTGTTGCTACATAGAAACCATTCCTCTCTTTACCATACATCATATTTATGTCTACCACGGTAAATTTATAATGCAATTTAGGTGTACTGGTCAACCACTAACAATGGCATCGTTCTACATATAACGTTCAGTACTGATACTCAATGACACTTCAAATGCTAGTCCTTAATATACCATTCTATTTTGTAATGGAAATGGTTGCCACAAACATAGATCCCCCTTGCTTACCACACAAATTAGCATTGTTAACCATGGTCACTACCACTGCAACCTAGGTTTACTGCCTTCAACCTCCAACATTCAATGGTTCCACTCAATGATACCAATTTTAGTTGTAAGAACTACACCTACATCTTTTCCAAGGTTAGAGATTGCGTACACAACGCCTGCAATAGTTTTCCTAAGTGTTCCAACATGTCGACCACGGTGTACACAGGTTTTGTTTAAGGTTATCAATTCAATATCTAATAGTCACTACTTTGATTACGGTGAGTCAATTATTGGAGGAATTCACACTTGAACTCCAAATACGTGATCCACTTACAATTCTGTCTACCTAAACAATCTGTCAAGTTCACTTAGGTATGCACATTTGCTTACCAAGGTCAACAACAACCTACAGTATACACAACCTTCGATTTCACATGGCATTCGACCTATACTTCACTTAAATTGGGAAATTCACTGCTTCACCATTGCAAACCCACTTCCAGAACATCTCCACCAACACTTTTCACCATAAAATACCGCAAGACTCTTACATTTACGAAATTCGAACAACTCACCTCAAATTGAACTTAACATGAACCTCCTTATGCGTTGCTCGGGCCTTTTCACGTTGTTTCTATCTCCTCTACTCCTGTTGCGATCCAAAAGTCCAATCTTCTTCTTTTTCTACCCCAACCTTCACCTCTCAGTTTCTCTCTCTTCTGCTGTCTTGAATGTCTCTACACTATCCACACTTTGCAAGCCCACGCTGTTGTCTTCAACCTCGCTCCCATTGCTCTTCTCCTTCAACCTCTCTCTTCCGATTTCAGTTTCTCTCTCTACTCATGCCCTAGTCTCTCTCTAAGGTTGCAAACAAGATTGTTGATGTGTGGTTATTGCTCCCATAACTATTTCCTCCAATTACAAACCCACTCACATTCATCCTCCCTCTAATTGCCAAAACAATTTCATTAAGGGCAATTTCGTAATAGAACTTGCTTTTGGTTTTCTACCCACTTACATTCCCCCCAAAAGCAATACTCATTTATTGCAAAAAAAGGGCCAGTTACGACCTTGTTAATATATTATCCAGCTGTGAGGCCCTGTTTTTTTCGTGGGTCAATTCTAAAATACCAACCTCAACCCACTTCAATCAACTTCAACTTACTTCAACCTACTTTAATATATTTTAATTCACTTCAACCCACTCCCACTATTTTAATCAAGTTTAATTTATCACATAAAAATTCAATCCATTTTAATCTATTTTAATCTACTTTAACTTATTTTAATCTACTTCAATCTACTTTATCCTTTTACCTATTTCAGTTTACTTATGAGATGAACGGGCTTCTAAATTTTCCATTCAAAAATCAAAACTAGCAGCGCTCAAGTTCACATCTCCGAGTTCGAAAAATTGAAGGTACAGCCTTTTCCCGCACAAACTGTCTCCACGGTTCTTCTGACAGAGGTACGGATTCTCTCTCCATCTCTCTGTCCAAAATCCCAAACCCTAACCCTCAAATTCGCCATTGTTAATCATCCTTGTCCAACCGTAACGTTTTCAAATTTCTTGATTTGATCCACAAATGGCGTCGAAGGAAGCAGCGGAGGAGAACGGCGGCTGCAACACCGAGACGGAGGAAGAAACGATTGCTCTACAGAAGAAACGCTCAAGGAGGGTTAGCTTCGCCGAAACCACCGCTATTCACTTGTTCATCAGAGACGAAGAGTACGAAACGCCTCCCGATGGCGCTGGCAATTCAAGCTCGGAGGGCGATGGGAGGCCGGCGAGGAGTGAGAGTGATGAGATTATGGAGTTGTTGCAAAGTAGTGATGATGAGTTTGCTGGTGCTGGTGATGATGCGGGTGCTGTGAGGAGCTCCTTTTTGAGGCCTATGGAGTCTCCATCGCCTGGTAGCGGCTTTGGCTCTGCTACCTCCAATGACGGTAAGCCTCTTTCCCTCTTGTTCGCGATGATTAGTAGTGCAGACTGGGCAATGATTTTTCATGTCATTTTTTGTGTGGCATTTTGTATCTGTGCAAAATGATTAGCTAATTTGACATGGTTGGGGTATGATGGGCAAGGATGACTCTAAATGTCTGATATGATTTCTGCATACTCCGGGCTCAAGTTAGTAGAGCAGAATGAACAATTGATTTTTCGTGTCATTCTTGTACACGGGGTTTTGTGTTTATGTGAAATGATTAGTGAATTTAACATGGCAGAGGTAGGATGGAGCGTGATGACTCTAATGGGTGACATCATTGCTGCATGATGTGGAGAATGTGGTGCAAGTTGTGTGTCCTGTCAATGGAGGTTGATAATGGCAGACTGAAAGATGGTAATTTGATGTGGTCAACTAGCCAATTAGGTATATTTAGTAATCTGTGGCAAAATTGGCTTAAGGAGTGTTTTCTTAGTATCCTTTTTTTCTTATTTCATCTTGCATTCTTTGATTATCGCATGTGGATGTTGTAAAGAGGACATGTATGGATAAGCAGAAATATATTTACGAAAGTAAGCATGCTGTTGAGGTATAGTCTTCGCAAATCTTATAAGTTGCATGGCTCCATCAACATGATATTTGACAACCTTGTGCCAGCTAATAATGGCAAATATAGGTTTTTAAGTTTCCATTTTTTATAAGTTATGTCATTTTCTCAATGAGTCCAATCCTCTATGGCACACATTCACCAAGAGCAAGTATGGCCATCGCACTTTGAATATGTGACTAGAATGCACGGCCTAGTGCTTTCAATACTTAATCTCGCCTCTGTAACTTTCATTCCTTAGGAATCAACATTTGTCTTTCCCTTCAACGAATATAGTGTTGTGAACAGCCAAAAAGTTATGTTGCTTGGAGGACTCTTGGATGGGAGATGCTGCTTTTGTTAATAGACTAGACCCCTAAGTTTAAGCTTCGAGTACCCTAGTGAACATCTGGAAGAAAACTGTGTCTAGAGCACTTAAAAGAGGGTTGCTTAGCATTCTCTATTGGACTCCGTTACGAGTGCCAATACAAGAGGCGCATCACAAAAGTTGACTGCTGACAACTCTCCATAACAATGGATATAGTTACATGTGAGCCCTATTGGACCTTCGTGAGAAAGAATGCCCTGAGAGCTTTAATTGCATTTGAACTATTGCCATTTAAAAGTTCTTTTTCTCTCTTAATAATTTTCTAATGGCAACGGAGAATTTGTGTTGAAAAAGTCCGATTGGGGCGCGCTTAGCCACACAAAAGCCTAAACTCCAACATATTGTGCGTTGCATGAGGTCAAACCCAACTAATTCTTTAAGCCCGCATAGGCTCGCTGTTTTTTGAGCTTTAGACCCAGACGCAAAGCAACCCAGGCGCGTGCTTTATGGAAAAGGTCACGAGAGAGAGAAAAGCGATCACACACCTTGTGATTAAAAAAGCGCACTCGGGGTGCGCCTAGGTTCACAAAAGCCCCAAGCCCACCCCCAAGCCCAACCTGTTGCGCCTTGCACGAATGCCCACATAAAGGGAAGGCATAAGGCTTAAACTATCACTTTCTTTCCTTATATTTGTTTATTTGTTTGGACGCTTAGTTCTCTCGCTCTGGCTCTCGCTCACTCTCCCTCTCTCTCTATATGGGAAATATGCTGGTGCCAATAATATGGGAAGAAGGATTAAAGAATATACTTCTATTTTTTTTCCCTTCCGTCCTAATATGCTTTTATTTATTGTTTCCTTCCCTTTTTTCTCTTTAAAATGCCGTCAAAATTGATGAAACCAATATAAGATGTTATAGTATGGCCCGTTATGTTATCTAATCCCTTGTTTAATGCTATCATCTAACTTATTTATCAAAAATATGTTTGGGAATGATTTTCAAGATTTTTTGAGTAAAAGTAAGCCTCGTGTCCAAAAAGCCCACACCCAGGACCCTGTGCACTTTTGCCCGCCTCAAGCTTTTTTAATCTAGGTACACACCATGGACCCAGATATACTACTAGATTGACACTTACCTTATTTTTAGTAGAAAACCTAATCTCATTGCATGCTATTGCTTCTGGTATAGCCTCAATTGAAAAACCCTAATTTTCAAATTACGGGTTGGGCTGTAGTTGGAGGCTTGTACAATCTTCTAGTAAAGACAGAGTTGGTTGACCAATCATTCTCATGCGTTTTCAATAGCCAATCTACGCCGATCATTGGCAATATACTCTGGTAAGTGTCCGGTAATGAAATATGGTTTTGCCAAGTCTGGTCTTGCGTTTGTGGTTGTGCCATTAATGGGTAAAGGTAAAAAGGGGAGGCATAGTTTCAGGCTTAAATTATGACTTTCTTTCGTTGGGTGTTTAGTTGTTCTCTCTCTTTATATAGGACATATGTTGTATTGCTACCAAAAATATGGAAAGAAGCATTAAAGAACACACTTCCCTTCTTTTTTTGTTCGTTCTAATATGCTGTCAAATATTGTTGCCTTCTTTTCTTCTATCTTTCCTCAAATGCATTCAGAATGGATGAGCCCCATATAAGATTACTCTATTCTATGGTCTGTTGTGATGTTTAATCACTTGTTCGATGCTATTGTCTAACTTAGCTGTCAAAAATATGGTATGGGAATGATTTTCCAGCTTTTTAGAGTAAAAGTGCTGTCTGAAAAGTCATCACTTTTGCCTTGAAGCGCACATCCCAGTCCCCATGTTCCTTTGCGCTTTTGTGCATTTTGAGCTTTTTTAATCTAAGGATAGAATTAGTTGTCGCTCATTTCATTGCTTAAGTTTCTCACAAGCACATAAGCCCCTTTAAAGCCATGCAACAGGTATTTGCTTTCTTCATTATGTCTTAGAAAATATTATCCCATAAACTCTTTGAATGGTGGAGTCATTAACTCATTGACTTCATGTCTTTCTTAAATTTGAAGAAGAAATGGAGAATTTTAGATTGGAAATTTTTTTATTAATCTAAAATGAACAAACATACAAAACCTATGATGCAGCCTTTTTCCACTAAAATAATGTGTCATGGAAAATAACCAAAAAAAAGACATCATTATCCAATGAGAACCGCAGCAAGTGGTGTCTTGCCCATCCTGTGTAATGAATTGGTCTTGATAGGGATGGCAACGGGGCAGGTTGGGGTCGGGGAGGGCCATCCCCTTCCCTGTCACCGCTGGTCTAACTCTCCCCCATCCTTGTCCACGTCCTCGGTGCGGGGGAAGGAACCTCTCCCCATCCCCTTCCTTGGTGGGGCCCCAATCCCCAACTAGGACCCGATTCCCCGCTTAATATGAAAAACTCAAGAAAATAATCCAATACAAACCAAATTCAAAAGTTGCCACTGTTGAATTCCATGGCCAGAACCAAGGTCGAGGCCAACAAGAACCTCCATGACTGTCAATGCACAGATGTCTATGGAACGAGACCCTAGCCAATGCTGCCATTAGTTCAAATTCAGACTTTTGTACTCTCAGATCTAATTTTTACAAGTGGTTAAACATTGTGAAGAGGTTGAGGATCAAGTTTAGTGAAAAGAGGGCGATAAGAGACTAAGAGAGATAAAGGGACTTTGCTGGTTACATAGGGAAACTTGAACTTCAACTGCTTTTAGTTAAAACTAGGGGGCATTGGATGTGGGAGTTGGGGTAAAGTGAGAGAAAGGGAGAGGTAGCAGGAGGGGCAAGGGGTTTAGGGTCATCAGGTATGGGTTCCATGCAGAGAGGTATGGAGAAGTTGAAGTGTTGTGGTTTTTTTTTTTTTTTTTTTTGAGGATGGGGGGAATTGTAACCTAGAAAGTACTGTTAAGTATATCTTAATTCTTAGATATTAAATGGGGTTCTTTTTTTTTTTTTTTAAATTTGCGACTTTGAGGCATAGTCTGGCAAAAATGTTGTAAGAGGACACATAAAAGATACGAGATTTTGTAGGGGTAAAACAAAACTCTCTTTCTCACTCTACAATTTTTACATTACAGATATTTAGCCAAAAAAATATCTTATTATGAAAATATGAAATTGAAATATAAAAGAAATTATTAGGGATTAGGGATAAAATTCATCCCTGTCCCCATCCCCATCAGGGGCGGGAATTTTTCCCCAAATTGGGTCAGGTCTCCGTTAGGGACGAGGATACTCCGCTCCATTGCCATCCCTAGGTCTTGATGGCAATGAATAGGGCGGGCACCGAAAGGGGTGGGGGGGCTACGGAAAAAGGAGCTATTTTGCTCACACTTTCTGTTATCAATGAGTTTGCGACTGCATTCTACTCTTAATTTTTGTGTTTTTGACAACAAAATCAATTAAAGCACTAGCATTGTCAAAATGAGTAGAAGTGGACGAAGCAGTCCACTGTTGACAAATTATTGCTGTTGGAAGTGCTCCACCATTGCTGAGGTCTTTTCTTTCTATGAAGAACAAGTGATTGTGTTATAGGAAACATTTTCTAGTACCACTTTTGAAGTTAGGGCAAATATGATATTGCTCTAATATTGCTAGACTACAATTTATCATAGAGTTCCATTTGTACCATTTATGTGTTTATATAGAGGTTGTACAAGAGTTTTGGTTTTTTTCGGGTGGGGGGATTTATTGAGATTTCTTCTTGATCATCTCAGATGATTCTCCATAGAGCCCTTTCCCGGCTGATAATTAACTCAATTAGATGTTAATATTGAAAGAGGTTAGCTTGGTATGCTTTTACTTAGTCAAGTGGATACATAGTTATCCTTTTGCGACATCCACTTGAAGAAGATGGAAAGACACTAGAAACCATGAGAGGAACAACAGAGAAAGATATAAACTTCGCTCTTAAGGTTGCAAATTCCTCCTTTGGAACTTAGTTTTAAAAAGCCCACCTAGGCGTGCCTCGGCGTGAGGCTACTGGGTCACCGCCTCGGAGGGGATGAGGTGTGCCTTAAGAATGCGAGGTCATATCTTCCCCCTTTTCCTTCTTTTTCTTAGCCTTGCCTTTACCTTTTTTCTTTTTTGCCTTCATTGGGAGCTAAAATGTGAGTTAAACTTGTACCGTAAGTACGTGCATTGGGGAACTACAATGATAAGATAACATGTTTTAAGGTTATTTGCGGTGTTAGTAGTCATATTGATGTCTAATCACATTTTAAATACATTTATCTAACTTTGTTTATGCAAAATATGCTTTATGAAATATGAAATACTTTAAAAAATTTTTGCACAGAAGTGCGCCTCACGTCCATGATGCGTGCGCCTTTGCCTCGCGCCTTGCGTGTCACGCTTTGGGACCTTATGCGCCTCAATGCGCCGCGCGCTTTTTAAAACTAAGCTTTGGAATAATCCATTTTTTTAATCTAAGAACATAAAATACAAATTAGAAGATGAATTGCTAACATTTCACATGTTTACCTTATCCTTTATCAAATTTTGTTCAGTTTTGGGTTGGGTGGGACATCTCTGGGTCCTTTCAATGTATTTTGGGATACTCATAAAAAAGAAGGATTGCTTGTTTGTCGAAGATTATAATTAATGTCGATGGGAATATGGAAAACATATCTTGGAATGGTATATTTCACACGAAGCATGGGATGTGTGTATTTGCAACAGAATGTCTCTATAAAAGGGTTGCCTACTTTTGCAACTGGATGTCTCACAAAAAACATAGAAATAATGTGAGGTGCTCTCAATAATGAGTTTGCATAAGTAATCATGTCGTTTCTTTTCACTAATTTTGATTATCATTTATTCGGACCTCTCTTTGTGACATGATGCAACTCACTACCACATATTACTTATGTTGATATTATTTTTTATGTAGGATTGCCAATCTGAAATAAATTTTCTTCAGTGTTGCACTAATTTATCCCCTTTACATAAATCTTTGTGCAATCTAACCTAACCCTAATGGTTAAGAAATCAGCTCTTCTTTGGCCTGTGATCCTCGTGTTAATTTGCTTCTTTTCTTGAATTTTTCACATGTAAAAGCTCACAAAGCTGCTGTGCTCAGTGATGTCCTGCTCTAGCTTTACACTGATATTGTTATTTGAATGTTGCAATAAAACATGATAACATCTGCATTTGTTCTGGCTCTTAATTTATGTACATTATTGAAGTATTAAGGGCCTGTTCTTTTCGTGGGTAAATTCGGGTGGGTAAAAGGGTGAAGTGGGTTGAGGTTGGTTGAGGTAGGTTGAGGTGGGTTGACGTTGGTTTTTTTTTTTTTGAAGTAGGCTGAAGTAGGTTGAAATAGGTTGAAGTGGGTTGAAGTGGGTTAAAATAATAAGAATGTAATTATGTGTGATAATTTATGAAGTTATTATAGTTTTTAGTGCATTTTTTCGCAGAATGGTAAGTTTACAATTTTGTAACTATTTTTCTGGAAGTTGGAAGTCGGCACAACTTGTCAATTATTTTTGACGATTTGGGTTACAAAATTTCTTCATGACAACTTTTTATATACGGGCCTTTTTTTCATGGGTAAATTTAAAAATACCAACCTCGACCCACTTCAACTCACTTCAATATATTTAAACCCACTTCAACCTACTTCAACCCACTTCTACTATCAACTAAAGTTTAATTTATGACATTAAAAAAATTCAACCTACTTCAACTCACCTCAACTTACTTCAACCCACCTCACCCTTTTATCCACCCCAATTTACCCACGAAAATAACAGGCCCGTATTCGAAAAATTCAGATGTAACATAAGAAAATAGTATGATCGTAATTGTTACAAAATATATCAGCAATATAAATTTGTTGTTAATTTTAAAATATAGGAGGTGGCACTGATAAGTGCTTAAATATTTTGCGTTGTTTAATTTGTGCGATGCATTCCTGTAATTATTTCCATATCTCAATGTCTTCATCTGTGTCTCATGTTTATAGATTACAATTAGAAATTAAATGATTTCCCAAGGTATGGATTTTGAACATGATAAAAAAATTATCAAATTTCATAGTTGCAGACGAAGTACTTTTTTTTCTAATTTTTTTAGGTCCTGTTCTTTTCATGCGTCAATTCTAAAATACCAACCTCAACCTACTTCAATCTACTTTCATTATTTTAATCAAGTTCAATTTATCACGTAAAAAAAATTCAACCGACTTCAATGTACTTCAATCCACTTCAACCTATTTCAACCTAACTTAACCTACTTCACCCGTTTACCCACCCCAATTTACTTATAAATTTTCACCATTTTCAAATCATACTACTTTGCAAAAATAATTAAATCTTACATGACACTTTATAAATTATTAAAATTATGAAAGGGTGGGTTGAAGTTGGTTGAAGTGGGTTGAGGTGGGTTGAGGTTGGTATTTTTTTTCAGGTGGGTAAGTTAAAGTGTGTTGAAGTAGGTTGAAGTGAGTTGAGGTTGGTAAATCCAAAAGGACCTACGAAAAGAACAGGGCCTAAGTTGTCTAGCTCACCCAACAACTGGAGATTATTGTAGAGCTGCATTTCCTGTTTCCAAGTTGAATTTTCTATTGCCCATTCTCATTTTCTCCAATGTTAGCTTGGCAAGTGTGTTCCTGAAGTTATTTCTCATATGAATGCAGAGGATAATTTCTTTGGACCTGTATCAATGGATTTCATTAAACCTGGGCGATTATCAGACTCGGCTGCTTCAGATGAAAATCATGATATCACAATGGATTCAACCGCTTTTTCTATGCATTTTCGTAGTCTGGCAGGATCCGATTCTGTAGGAGACTCTAAAACGCCAACTGGGATCCGTCTAGCATTTGGTGAGAGAACTCCTGGCCAAATTTCCACTGCCAACAGCGTTGGAGATTTGATGGTCTTGACAACAGGCAGAAAGCCAGCTTCACATTCTTCTTTCCCTCTGAAAGTTAATGACAGTGGCCACTCAGATGATATGAGTCTTGTGAGTGAGAACCCTCATAGGTATGACTATGGAAAGTTGCCTCCTGAATTGGATGTTCTATTGGCTGAAGGTGGAAAGGATGTTGGGCCAGTCCCTTTCAATAGTCACGTTAGTTCCTTGAAAAAGGATGCTGAATCTACTCCAGACCAGAAGAGACATGAGCTTTTAGATGTAGCAGATGATAGAGATGCAGATATCTTGGAAAAGTCATCTGCTTTGGCAATTTCTGCAGCACGTAGGGGTTTTCTTGTTCCTGGCACTCTAGTTGAGAGTCCCTACAGCAAGTCAGATAATTTGGATGATGACCCAGTCACTGTACTCCCTATTGATAATCAGGTAAGGCCTGATTTCTTCAGACAAATTCATGATTTCAGGTTGGAGACTTACTTAAGTGGAGTAGGCATACTTCATTTCCAAAGTGCTCTTTTAGTTGGTAAAAATGTGAGAACCATTGTTTTCTCAAAAAATTCAAAATCTATCTTAGGAGTATCAGGGCTTCCTCTTCATTTTCTTAGTAAAAATGGTCACTAATAAAGGTAAATAAACTGCGAGACACTGAAATTTGCAGTAAAGGCAGACTAGCTGTAGGGGGCTATTATTGAGCTGTTGCTGCAAGCTAAGAAGCACGGACACTCTTCGCGACTTCACGTATCCGTGTCTGACACGTGTCGGACACCGACACTCTCGGACAGTGTTTGGACACTCTCAAATGAATGCAAAACATATAGACAACATGAAGAAAGTAGTTTATGTTATTGATAGTTGTAAAATGCACATAACATGAACAATTTGCTATTGCTCTTATCCAAACACGATCCTCCCAAGGATAAATACATAAAACAAATTACGAACACATAGGTAATAGAATAAATATTTTCTAACCACTCCGTGTCCACTGTACGTGTCGTGTCCTATTTTTCAGAAAAATCACGTGTCTGCGTGTCAGTGTCGTGTCGTATCCGTGTCACGTATCGCTGTCCGTGCTTCTTAGGCTGCAAGTAGCTATTACTTAGGCTGCAAGTAGCTATTATTTAGGCTATTCAGTTGGTTGCAAAAAATGTTTGGACTTTGATACTGAAAGGTGAAGTTTGACTAGAGGACCATACTAATGAGCTGCTTCAGCATGATATCCAAATCATTTGTGCTAGTTGGTTCTGATGCTCATTGCCCTGTCATTTGTACCAAGGTGACAGTTTTGTCCGTATTCTTGTGCTTCATGATAGAATATTGAAAATGTTACCTTTTGTTCGCAGGGCACGTCGTTTGACAAGGATGATAAAAGTAGGAAAATTGTAACTGAAACTAGTGAAAACTTTGAATCCCCTTCATCAAGAACCCAACCAAACTTAAATGTTGAGCATCTTACTGGATCTTTTGATGCTGGATCAGTGTCCTCGCTGCTTGCTGAGCGGAGAAAGATTTTTAAGGTTTCTGTCAACTCATCAAATGATGAGTGGAATTTGATTCCATTGGCAAAAGAGCTTTCTGATAAAGGAAGCATAAAAAATGTTTGTAGTACTTCGCGTTTTGCTAAAGGTGTTTCTAGGCTCAAAAGGCTGGAAGCTTTTCCATTCGCTTCCACTTCTAAGGCTGAGGGTACGGCTGCAAGGTTAATACCTTCAAGTCACTCATTCACTTGCATTGCTAAAAATAATTTGTCCGGGTATGGTGATAGTAATGACATTTCAATTAATAATGTGGACGCTCCTGTGATATGCTTGGATGCACACTTTTCAGACGTTGCCAAAGACAATGGAGAATTTAGAAGCAAGATTAGTAACAATGTTTGGACATCAGTGGGAAATAACGAGCATGCAATGGCTACTGAAGGAATTAAAGATTTGAGGTCATCATGTTTTACTACAGGCTTGCCATCCCCTGGAAGGTCCAGAAAAATTATCAAAACCATGTATTCCCCCTCTTTAACAGGTTCTCAAAAGAAAGAGTTAGACCATCATGTGTCAAAAGACAACCATGCAAAAGTAACTGAACAATCAACGGGAAGTGATTCCTCTCTCCTGGAGTTCACATTTAACAAGTACAGTAGAGTAGCTGGAATGTCTGATAATTCTGCTTTTCCTTCTGATACTGGATCAGAAAACCTGGCCTCAGCATCTTCACAATATCCGGAAAATCTTTCCATCAATCTGAGTCAGCGGGGTCAATCCCACTTAAGACTATGTCAAAATGTTGCACCAGAGGACGCAGGCATTTTCGCTTCCGGAACAGAAGCTTCCATGCATTTGCTTTCTGACAACAAACTAGCAACTAATGTGTTCTCCTCTGATGTTGAACACCCAAAACTTGTTGCCCAAGGGAGTCAGGTGCAAAATGAAAATTCCATGCTCAGCATCCGAAGTGGGCTTGTACCCTCTTTGTGCTTCCAGACTGTTCCAGATAAGGCTTCTGAATCTTGTAAATTGCCAAGCTTGGATGATGATGTTTGGAGTGGAAGCATGTTGACCAGTACTGCACAATTAACTCAATGCAGGAAAGCTATTGCTGGGTCTACTGGAGCTTTTCATAGACCAAATGTGTCACCACTTGGGGTAATGCTTTCTTGCTTTAATTTTCTCTGAGGTTGGCGAGCCAGTTAATTTTACAAAAAAGTAGGTCTGGAAAGTCTCTGTTGGGATTGCTTTTAAGTGTGGGCCCTTATAGAATTTCCCATGTTTAACTTGCTAGGATGTGTTTGCCATCATGGCTTCTAGCCATTTAGTTATCCTATGCTGGTTTGATAAGATGCCTCATGCCCCTCATTTTTCTGATTCATTGAACAGGTGCTGGATAATCCCAAAGGGGATCTGTCTTTTAGCTTGTCACATAAGGAGCCATCTGCTGTAGCAGATAATGCACGCATGTATCGTGTTAGAGAAGATGTCCCAACTCCTAGATTGATTCAGCTTACAAGCAAAGATGATAATGATGATAAACTCTCTAGCAAACAATATTATGTGTGTGGCATTGATAGCTCCTCAGGCAGGAAGAGGAAACATCAAGGTTTTGTTGATGAAGCTGAGCATCATCATGATGAAAATTTGGCCTTCCAGCATAAATTACAATTGCATAAAGATCAAAATCACCTTGAGGAAGGCAGGAAAATATCTTGCAATATTGGAGACGATGTCAAATTAAGACATTGGGCTGATGTAACCTCCGGATTTCGTCTAAGTAGTTACCTGAGCTTTAAGGGGGAACAAGCAGTTAAAAAATTCATTTCTCTAATTGACTCCTGACTTCACTAATTTATCTTGTAGGTTTTTACCAGCTTCTGTGGATCGACGAAGCAGTTGCTTTCTCCATTAATTGACAAGCATGATCTGGGACTGGCATGTTCTCTTCTGTAATTACTTGTATTTTAATGAGAACGGTGCAAATCTACCAATTGATAGAATGCCTTTTGTTGTAGCTCCCTCTCATTAGTTCCAATTTTTAGGACTTTGTGACCCCCACACATTGTATTTATGAGCTTGCTTTCTCCAATATATATGCAATTTTCTTGGCTGAAATAAAAGGCTATATCTCCCTTCCCTTCAGATGGAGAAGCTGGATGATATATTGGTCCATCTAGAGCAGATGAAAAGTTATGAGCATCTATATCATAACATATGCGCTCAGGTCTGTTTTAATCTCCTTCACTGGAAGTCTCATCACTGTTCATTTAGCAGATACATATACTTTTTTTTCTGTTGAGCTTAATACCCACCAAATTGATGTTAGTATTTGTATGGTTTTCTGCAGAAAACATTCGACGTAGCAAGCTGCCTCCAAAATAAAAGGTGAAGTCTTGTTTGCTTTGCATAGTGACATTCCATTTTGGTTAATGGAGTTCTAATGTGCTCTGATCTGGTCATCTATGTAGAGTGATGGATCTGAAATCACTCCTGTATAGAACTGCGTACAAAAAGGCAAAACTGCAGTTTCTACATCTAAAGCGGGACAAACTTTTGGTACATATTGTTTTGGCTTTTTGTCTCCTTCGTAACTTGTCTTCCTTTTTCTTTGATGTTTTGACGCAAGATCTGTTGATCCCATAAATTGCAGGACCAAATTCAGCAGTTGAACTCTAGACTTCAGGACTCAGAAACATTGATGTCTAGTTTTCTCTGTTCACATATACATGGTCAAAAAGATGTTCAAGTTGATTGTATTCAACCAGAATCTTGCCCTATAGCCGAGGATATAAGATTGGTATGTATCTTTTATGGTGGTGGTGTTGAAGTTTCTTAAACTCTTGGTCATGTTAAAGTCTATGAGGGCATTTTAAAGTGCGTGAGCTAGCCACGCGCCTAATTTGCTGCTGTGCTTAAGTCACAAATCACATTTTCATTTTTTTTGATAAGGACAAGAATAAATATATATCATTAACAAAAGGCTGGATGCAAAGATAGCATCCTACAAAAGGCTATACACATCCCATATGCACAGTATCCACAAAATTTAATAGATCAAGAGAAGAGTAACAAAAGATCCCTTTGTTTCAAAAATAGAGAGCCTTGATGAAATAATCTTTAAAACATTGAAGTGGCATCTCCACACCCTTAAAGACTCTCCTATTTCTTTCGCGTCAAATGCTCCAAAAGATTGCATGAGGAAATAATCTAGCATTCTTCTTTTTCGCCTTCCTACCAAAAAAGCCCTCCCATGCATAGAGGTGATCGGAAATAGAATTGGACATAACCCAAGAAACTCCCAAGCAACTAAAGGTTAGATCCCAAAGAGCTCTTGCAAAAGGGCAATGAAGCAACAAGTGGTTCATCGATTCTGCTGCAGCCTTGCATAACGGGCACCAGTTCACCAAGATCTTGCCCCTCTTTTGCAAATTATCGGGAGTCAAAATACTGTCATGGGTAGCCTCCCAAACAAAAAAGACACTCTAAATGGAGCTAGAGATTTTCAAATGATCTTCCATGGAAAACAGATTCCCCATATTCGATACAATGTTGTAGAAGGCACAGAGGCAAGCCTCATATAATAAGACTTTACCGTAAAGCTCCCTTTAGGATTGAGATCCCATCTGACTGAATCAAGAGAGGATTGCCCAATAAGAATCCCATTCAACTTAATAAGCAAGCTTATAAGGGAGGCGTCATCCACTAAGGCATCACGAATAAAAATAGGTGACCAAATGCACGACCCAGATACATTGTCACAATATGTAGCCACAGTAGCTTCTTTATTCTCCGCAAGAGTATAAAGAGAAGGGAAAAGGTCCCTCAAAGGAGCACCTTCACACCAGCGGTCATGCCAAAACAAATCACATTTTCATTATCACGATCAAATATTAGAAGCTAAAGAGAACTGACAGATGAATATGGAATAAATGAGCAGCTAAACCAGTGTAATTGACAGAAACTGGTTTGGTTATCCTATTTCAGCTGTCACATCTGTGTCAATACTTCACATATCACCTGATAAGAATGTGATGGGATAAGCCCCATACATGGGTGCAGGCATGTGCCATGCAGCATTCAGATTCCAGACCTAGGTTGTTAAGAGGGCCAATATAAGTACATACCTCAAGATATTGCTGTCAACATTATGATCTCAATTTGTGCAGAAATGGACTGAAAGAAATAGTCACAATAAAAAAAAAGGGTATTAATGTATGCCTGCTAACATGCTGATAGTGTTATACCTTTAAAATATTTTTCGAACGATGTTTCTACCATTTGAATGTTTGTTTTGCACCTGTATATTGTGACACATAGCAACATCCATGTCTGACTCGTGACTATAGTCTTGACAATCCAATGCCTCTTAGCCTCTCTTTTGAATGCTGATTGAGAGATACATGCCATATCTTTTAGTGCCTCTATCACAAGACCAGAAGCCATAGTGAGAGAGACTTTTAAGATAAATTCAGAGTCCTACCGCCTAGGATTGTAAAAATTACGTCGAGCACCCATAGCTCTGGTTCTTTTGGAAGGAAAGGTGAAAAGGATTTTTCTTAGGGCTAAATTTTTACCCCTGTGAAGGGAGGCATATTCTCCTATTTACAGAGGTTTGACAGGAAAACAGGCATCTTTGCCATTCTAGATCTTTTTGAGAGATGGTATTCATCTTTCTTGTTTGATACTAACTTACTGTAAGTAGAATGTTAAGAATCCTATTAGTTGGTTTAAATGAATTGTGGAGCCTTTATAATGAGCAATTAGCAAATGGTTCACATGGTTTGGGTTTGGATTGCGTTGACTTGGTTTGCCCTTTCTTGCACCGACGGGATTTCAGTTCAGGCCAACTGTGGGTTTGCTTTCAATCAGTTGAGTGAATTTGTATTGGAAATATAACTACCTTGGTGAAATTTGGGTGGGTTTAGGTTGATGTCAGGTGACTCCGGTCAATGTTGGTGCAGGTCAAAAGCGTTTTGCATCTATTTGGGGTCTATGGTCGGGTGTGGTTCTGGGTCATTGAGATTGGGCAATTGTGTCCGGCCCAACTTTTCCGCGTCTATGCCTGACATGGAGCTGTTCCAACTGAGGAGCACTCTACAGTCTATACATATCTAGTCAGGTAGACAGTTTAAGAAGTTATCAAATCATGTGGAGTGCTTGTGGTTGTTCATGGAAGTGTTGGAAAATATAGAAGTGTTTGAGCTGCAGAATAGTGACTATACATTTTGGTGAACCCCATCTATATCTTCTATCTTCCACTGCAGTGATTTAGCACAAGAATTTTTGTTATGCTTGTTGGCTTATTCACTTTGGGAAATATGAAGATAAAAAGCAGACACTAAATGATCGTTATGTTTGATATGATTGTCCTCGAAATAGCTAAGAAGTTGTGGAATAAAGTGTTCAATGTAAATTAAAGTAGGCGTACCCTGTCACAATTTTCAAACATGTCTTGGGAGGATAAAGAATGGGGGATTGCTTTGAGTGAAGTCTCTTGCAGTGCTATGATTGGAATGACTGGATTCTTGGCAATACTCTTGTAGATTGAAACTGAGTTGTCCTTCATGTCTTTTTCTTTTTTTTAAAAAATTTGTAGGGGGAGGGGTTTAAACTGAGTTGTCCTTCATGTTTTTTCTTCAGTACAGATGCATATTTATTTGTAGCCATTTTGTCACTTTCTTCATGTGAGTTTGCACTGGTGATTATATTTTTGATTTATGGCTCCTGGCCTCTCTATACTTTCAGTTTGTTGGATTTGCATGTCATGGAAATCACGTTGTGTTCTTTAGAAGTTGTCTGATCTTGCTGTGATAAAATGTGTTCCGCTGATGTCTTTGACATGTAGGGTCCTATTGAAATATTGTCACCGAGGAAGGAACTGGAATTGTCTGACAGAAAAATAAATAACTTGAAAGAATCTTTCTATACTTATATCAAGGTTGTGAAAGAACCATCCCGCACGAGTATAACTGAAATTGTGAAGGATTTTCTCAAGAAGAGGATTTCTTGTCGGTCATTGCGATCAGAATTGCAGGTTTAACAAACCTTCTCTTTCTTTCCTTTTCTTTCTTTCTCTCTGTCCTGTTTTTTTCCCATGCAGCGGTCACTATTTATCTGCGTAGCACTGAAAAAATTGCGTGTGATTTCACTAGTTATGGGAAATTGAGAGCTTAAAGGTGAAGAATGGCCAACAAAGTTTTCTTTTCAACCATCTTGGCTTCCTGTCTCAGAGGTTGGTGATGATGTCAGACACAACTTTTCACAGATATTTAAGATTAAGTATTTCCTTAAAGTAACGATTGTAAAAACGAGAATATTTGGTTTCGCTGAATATAGGTTCATTGTGAAATTGAACTCCTCATCTATTATGTCCATTTCAAAGGAATTGAACAATTCGAAGATTTCTAAGGTAAGTTTGTTCATAAACTGTACCTATGTTTTGCTTTAATCTAGCCCTTACAGGATTTTTTGGTTGGTTGAGTCAGATGTTTCACAACATGGATGCCTGCACTGCATTCTCATTCGTTTTTGGCAGTGAGACTAGCCCCAAGTTCGCTGGTTTAAAGACTATTGCACACGAAACACAAGTATGTTCCATTACTGAATTGTTTTTTACAAGGGTGCTGTTCACTTGTTCCCAAACCTAAATACTGGTTTACATGGCTTGCTGTTATATACAGTCCATTTGATCTGTTGCTGCTAGAGTTGTACTCAACTGGATTCTGGTAGTTTTTTAAAGATAAATTTGAGAGGAATTCCCCGAATGAAACCCTAAATAAGATTCAGTGAAGGTTGATCCAAATCACACTTTAGAAGCTCATAGTGAGAAGGAATAGGCCTCCAAGGGGTGAGATTTAGAATTATTTTCAGAGGGATTGTAGAACATATTTCTTCATTGCCCGCTTTCCAAAATTACAGCCTGAGTATTTAAGCTAGTAGTTTTTCCCACTGTTTCTCGGTCTGCACCTTACCCAACCCTGGATCTAAAGGAAACACGATAAATTTAGAGAAGGGAATAAAATCTGACATCCTCACTAAAATAATGGACTGGAACACTGAGCCAAATGCTGTTATCAGAGCAAGATGACTTCCCTGCTTTCTGCAAAAATTGGCCATTCTAGAGTGCTTGAAGCAGTGAAGTTGATGTGTTCCTCCTGCATCATAATGATTCACACTGTCGCGGGAACTTAACCGGGAACTTGATGGAGCTAAAGTATTACAAACTTTGGTAATGTTGTTTAAGGTGATCACTAATGTTTTGATATATTCCAAAGTTTTCTGGTTTGGGTATTGTAGTATTCATGGCACTGCTTTCCATGTCATGAAGTTAGGAAAATTCCCTGGTCTTTGGCCTTGTAAAAGCAATTGGATTGGAGGGGATGTATAGACTTCGTTTATTCAAAAGGACGCCCTGCATGAGCGAGGAGTTCGGGGCGTAGATATGCTACCTTTTTAGATCTATCATTCACGACCCAGCTAGTGGATTCATTTGCATGGTTTTGGTTTTTGATAAATGTGCACATAAGAGATTTAAAAGCCCTAATTCTGCTGAACTACAGGCTTTAGTTGAGATTGTCTGACCCGAAACTAAACCCACTTTGAGACTGGAAATAAAAGTGGACTCTATGGGAGGTGCAGTCTGTGCCTGTTGGTGGTCTCACCAAATGGTCCATGAGATCGTCTTATACAAGCTCATATGCAGCGTGCGTATCAGGGAAGGAAAACAAAGGATAGAAGTCTAGGATGTATTGCTGTTGGAAAACCTTATGACTTTGACATAACTTACCTTACCGGTATACTATGGATCCATGCTGGTGATATTAAGGGTTTATTTTGGGTCACAATTCTGATCAAAAAATTTGGGTCACAATTAATGATGTTTGGATTTCTTTTATAATTAGGATACAGAATGGTTGAGATTTTATTTTCTTGCACGAATCTATATATACTTCTTAGATGGCATTTGGGTGTGTGTTCTGATCTTCGCATCTTCCCCTACCCTGTCCTGCGTGACATACTATTTGCCCACGGCCTACTCTGCTAGCAACTTAATTTGATTTAATGGGCTTTGCAAATGGGTTTTAGGTTTCAGATCAGGATGAACACACGCTGGGCCTTTTGAATTAGGCAGTTTATGAATAAAACTTACAATACCTTTTTCCGCAAATTGAGTCAGAAGTTATTAAACATATGGGATATTGGTCTATGCTGCTTGTTCTGATTTATGCTCTTCTTTGTGTCTAGAAAACCAATTCGGTGCTGCATAATCTGCTTGATGTTGTTGAAGAAGTTGAGCTAGCTAGGATGGAGCTTAGAAATTTGACACATTCAAGATTTTCTCAGCTGTCAGGTACTTGTTTGTGTATGTCTTCTTTTAGATCCAAATTCAGATTATGATCGTTTGGTGATAGGGAGAATAGTATTCTATGATCACTCAGGTGTCAATGATGAACTGTCTATATAATATGCAGTTGTCATCAATGGGTTACGATGACCAGTCCAAATTGACTAATAGACGTTTGGTGATAGGGAGAATAGTATTCTATGATCACTCAGGTGTTAATGATGAACTGTCTATATAATATGCAGTTGTCATCAATGGGTTATGATGACCAGTCCAAATTGAGAAATAGAGCCCTAGTGAATTAAGGGCTTGAAAACACATATATAAGCATAGAGTCAAGATAATTCCTGGTAGAGGGGGTCTAATTATGATTGTGTTTGTATCTATTTTGGATGCTTTGTTTCTTTTCTGTTTTTTCCTTTTTTCTTTTTTGGGGGGGGGGGGGCATTGCTTTCGCGAGATAACTACAGTTGCAATTTATTATTATCTAGCTAACCTCCTTGTTAAGCCTTTTTATACCAATTACAATACTTGCAAGGGTTAACAGGTTTTGTTATGGGGTTGAAAAGGTAATAATATTGCCTTTACTATATAAGAAGAGTGCATTCCTAGAAGCAGTACCTAGCCTAAATAAGCATAAGCACTAGATTGATAGAATTTTGTTCCCTGGCATTATTCAACTGTAGCCAAGTCATTCTTGACCATAAATAAGTCCAGAACATCAAAACTGTAGGATATTGGAAAGCCAAATTTTGCTAGAACCCTACAAAATAGACTGCTATGCCATCCATGAATAAATGAAGTTCAATGCCTTATAGTCGTGCCTAGGAACTTTCTTCCTTTCTCTCTCTCTCTCTCTCTTCTTTTTTTTTTAAAAAAAAAGAAGGGGGTTTTTTGGGGGGGGGGGCGCTTGGGTTTCAAATATAAGCTGTAAGTTATATCTGGTAACTCTCAGTCCCAAAGGCTGAACAGTCTCTGTGCCCGGGGGGGAGCATAGAGGAAAGCACTATGAAGCAAGCTTTTCTTTGCACCCGACACAAGTGTTTGTTGGGCTTGGGGATACACACACCACCTCATTCACTGTTGACAGTGCAGACATGTGAGTTGATTCGAAGTGACTGGGACTGCTCCTCTGCGAATAACCTTGAATGGGCCAAAAGGAAAAGAAGCCTTGTCCTTCTTTGAAACTTAACATCTGGGAAGATATATTTAAAAAAAAAAAAAAACACGAAATCTGGGGAAGTAAATGGGAAAGAAACAGAGGAGTGGATGCACATTGAACGAAACAAACAAGCATAAGGACATGGGAGCACTACAACCTAGATAGTCTATGAAGCTACTCAAGTTATGGTCATGTTGGTGTCATTGAAGAAGGAATGAATGACCTTGAAAACACAATCCCTGGTCAGATCACTTCATTGGCAAGTGTAATATATCTTCGATCCACCCCCCCCCAAAACCAAAAAAAGGCCCTGGATATCTTGGAGCTTTGATAATCTTGCTCTAAAGTCCTAATCAACCGACATACCATAAGTTCTCACATAACACCAGGTGTCGTACTTTCAAAAGCTCATAGCAGCATTAAGGTTCCCTTCTGTTGCTCATTGTACGGCAGGGATAAATTGATGAGCATTGTCAGCAATTGACAATTCGTCCAAAAATTCACTTAAAAGTTTGTTCTAGGCCTCTAAACATGGTCAAGCAGGTGATACCAATATTGCAAGGCCATCTGCAACTATTACTTCGGAAATGTGGACTCAAGTCCAATCTCCTTCATCTAATCAGGGTTAAGAATAAGATAGTGAGGTAGAAGAGTGTTATCTCGGATAGCCTGCCCCTAGGAAAAGGCATTTAGGGAACACCTAATGAATAACCCCTTCCCACTTTGAAGCTTAGTAGCATGAAACTTGCAAATGGTTTTTGTGGACAACAGTAAAACACGGAGTGTTGAAAATTCCTGTAAGCTTAGTTTAAGAAAGCCCACCTGATGCACGCCTAGGCGCAACTCGCATGATGCTACTAGGTCAGCGCCTCGGAGAGGATGAGGTGCGCCTCAAGGATGCAAGGCTATATCGTCCCCTTTTCCATCTTTTTCTTGGCTTTATCTTTACCTGTTTTCTTCTTTTATTCCTCGGAAGCTGAAAGGTGAGCCATACTTGTACGGTAAGTGTGTGCTTTAAGGAATTGCGATAATAAGATAACATATCTTAAGGTTATTTGGAGTGTTAGTAGTTATTGTCATGCCTAATCACATTTTTAATACATTTGTTAAACTTGTTTCTACAAAATATTCTTTGTGAAATGTAAATGACTTCTAAACATTTTTGCATAGAAGTGTGCCTCGCATCTGTGATGCTGCGCCTTTGCCTTACGTTTTCCGCTTTAGGACCCTATGTGCCTCAGTGTGCCTCGCACTTTTTAAAACTAAGCCTGTAAGGTACATTATTCATTATAGAATCAAAATAATGAGAGACGTTGCTTCCACAGATGTTCTCTCGAACACAGTTATGCGATGGTTCTTAAAGAAATGAGCTAAAACTCCCCATGTTGGGAGTTGGGACCTTCGTAGGAATAGAGAATGCAGTCTTTTTGTTCTCATTGGTTCTTAATCTTTGCCATTGTCTTTGAATCATGTTGTAATTTCATTGATCAAAGTTAAGCAAGCATAGTGGCCGCTGTAGCAGTAGCTCATCCTGTGTTGGATTTTGAGTTGCAGTATTGTATCCCTTTTTTAGGAATCAGAAAACTTTGCCGTCCTTGTATTTACTTTAGTTAATAAATTAATAGGGATCAACACTCTATATTTGATCTGAGTATTCGGTTGTGGTTTATCAATTTTCAGCGGGAAAACTTGATCTGCAGCTATGCTTCAGCGATTTCAAGAGTCGAGTGAATTTGAGTATTGATGTCACCTGTTTGAATAGGTAAGATTTTGTGGAACATTTCCCATCAATGTTGTCGTCCTTCAGGAAGGAAAACATGTTACACTTTCTTGAGCATGCTTTATGATTCTTTTCTTGGAGCTGTGCAGTCAATACTTATTTATGATGGAGTTCTTGGAAAGTTCATAGGTAAATTTGAGCCTCATGAATGCATTTTGAAGCAAGTGCGAGTATATTTTCCCTAAATTTTCAGAGTTTCTTGTGGAAAGACACTACATGTTTTGACAAATGAACATCACATTCTTGTTGAAGCAAAAAATTATTACAATGAAGTAAATAAGCATCTCGGATGCTCGATTGAACATAAATTCTTAAGTGCTATAGTGACGTAGTATTGTTCCTTGCTTAATTACTTGTTTAATTGTTTTCAAGGTTAATCTTGCATGGTATTTTCTAATGAGATGTTGACATCTGGTTATGCCTTATATCGAATCACCTTGTCCAAGGCAAGGTTAACTCAATGGGTCAGCCTCAGAGCATCGATTTAATTCGTCCACTACTCATGTCCAAAATTTGAGAAGAACGAACTCAACTGGAAATGAATTTGCCAAATATATCCAGCATGCATGCATAGTTATGGTATTTGGGTTTCTTGAAAAATGATTAATGAGTATTTTGCCTCCCTTAAATCAATCAAGGGTAAATAAAAGTGGTTGGACCTGATTTGTCCAAATGTGTCAGAGATGATCCGTATCTGCTTACTCGACCTGTGACTTGTAATTTGATCTGAAAGAAGAAAAACCATTTGTTCCCTACCTGAATTGATCAGATAAAAGCCATTTTGCCCCTAACTTTGTCTAAACTGTATTGCTTACATTTTCTGAAAAGTTCATTGCAGAATCTGGTGACAGAGCTGGGACCAGAAACTGAAATGACGTAACTTGAATGTGGCCTGACTCGAACATCTAATCTGTCCGTTTTGATCTGTTGTAAATTAGTCACTTAAATCCACACCCCACTGGTCCATTTACCAGGTCCAGATATGTTTGTGACCATCCAGTGTTTCCCTTGCTCTTCTGTGTTATTTCTGCAGTGATACAAAAATTGTGATACTTGACGTTTCTTGTTATGACCCAGTTTAATAGTTTCCAGTTTCTTATCTGGTTAGTTGGCACCTTCACAATTTGCTGAATTTTGTGTTCACATATCAGATTGTGTAGGCTCATTTTGTTTCAGCAGAAAATGTTTTCATCATGATTGAGTTTCTCGTGTAGGGGAGTCTATCCTTCACATGCCTTGCCATATGAGGTGCAAGGAAGGGCAGCTGGAAAAGAAGAGTCATTCCAGATACTTCTGAGCAATATCAAGACTGGCCTTAGAGGTCTCAGATGTGGGTATATGAGGATAATAAATATTTGCCGATGTGTTTCCAAGATGATGCGTGTTGAATATGATATGACCTAGGAAAATAGTATTGCTGTTATATTCATGTTGATTTGGATGAGGTAATGTAGGTTATACACTTGTGCCAGTTCAGAAAACTTGCACTGAGTTTCTTGAGTTTGTGTAGTATGCTAGACTTGATTTTCTTAGTTTCTTTCGAGGATGAAAGATAGGTTGCTCGTTTCTCCTAGAGATTTGCTGTATTTAGAAATCATACTGCTTGTTTGAAAACATTTGTGACTACGAAGCCTCAAGCCTAAAAATTTTTCAGATGTTCAGCCCTGAAATGGTTAAATGTTGAGATTATGCTGAGTTATGCAAAAAACCCAAAAAAAAAAAAAGAAGAAGGCGCCATTGGAGGACTATCCATTTATATATCCTAGCCTGGCTCTGCCTTCCTGCTCTACGCACATTTTCACCCTCGTTTTGATCATGAGGAGGCCAGCCAGCTAGCCATGGGGAAGGTATCACGATCAATTGCCGCACTTTGGATAAAAGGTTTTCGTTTCAGTTAATTAATGCTTGATATTTCAGTGATGATGAATATCGAACTTTTCTTATGATTAAAGGGCGGCCCGGTGCACAAGCATCCCGCATTCACGCAGGGTCCGGGGAAGCTTGTACACCGGGCTGCCCTTTAATCATAAGAAAATATGTGTTAGTCTATGGGCTTGACTTGCTATAACCAAAGTTCTTCTGCACTCTCCTTATTATTGGGCTTGAATTATAAGTTATTTTGATTGGTCCGTTACAAAGTTATCTATGAAAAAAATGGAAAAAAAAAAAGAAAGGAAAACTAGACAAAAGAAAAAGAGTCGGGGATGAATTAAAGAAGATTAGAACTCTGCAAGCATACACAGCTGGTGAATTTGAGGCCAAGGACTGAAAAATTTAGTACAAAATGAATTAAGCACTGGAGTACACTTTAACTAAGATTCTACACGTACACTATGCCCATCATTATCATCAACATGACAACCACCCCAAAAAATCGAACATTAAAATAAAAAACTTAAAAAAGAAGAAGAAGAAGAAGAAGAAGAAAGCCGAAGAACCCCAAAAGAGAAAAACTCAACTTATTCGCAGATGATGAAAATTAAGCTTCACAGGAGGTACCATTATCTAGTGTTTCATGGGTATTAGAGAATTAGATGGCTCTCATAGCATGTTGATGATGAAAACTGTGGAGCTCATGACAAGACATGCATCTCAAGCTCCTGTTGCTCAGAATGTGCAAGCTTGGTTCCCTTGGAATAGTCAGAGCCCTCTCTGATCTGTCTCATTCAAAATAAACATTTATCAGATTAATTCTTAAGCACATATTCATTTCAATTTCAACAAGAATTTATTGGCTATTGCTGACAGCAAAAGCTCTACAAATTAAACTAAATGGCTCACATGTAAATGTCAATTATTTTGGTGGAATATAATTTAAAATTGAAAACTTTGATGCCTTGTTTTTTGCTTCAAGAAGTAGCGAAGACGATTAAAAAGGAGAAGCATATGAAGTTCAGACCTTTGGGGAAGGAAGGGCTTGTCAAAATAAGGCATCAGTTGTGCTTTTGGAACCATTTCCTTCCTCAATAGCCGGATCTCTTTTTCTTCTATCACCTGTGTGGAAGAAAATTGCAGTTACCAGTAACACGTTTAAGTGAAGTTCAAACGCTATGGCAATGTTTACTCAGCTCAATTTCACGTACATCTTGAGTGAGACATCTACTAACAAAAGATGTCAGAGCTTGGGGGGGGGGGGGGGGGGGAGGGGGAAGAAGAGATTAATCTCGTCATTAATTTTAGATCATGATGCGAGGAGGGAAAGAAAAATCTAATTAAAATTATTTAACTTTTGTAACCTTATAAATTTGATGATGAACATACCTTTTGAATCTTCTCCTCTTGCTTTCTTTGTTGTTCAAGGAGATACAGCTTGGTTGCCACCTTTGAGCACATTTTAGAATTTTACATTAATTTAGAAATCCTGTCTTTTAAATTCCCCCATCCGAAAATGGTACCAAACATTAACAAAACCAACAACCCAAAAAAAAAAAAACCCTTAGTTTTACAGTGTTATTATGGGACTCACAAAGTGGTTGAACATGGCTCGTTTGGCTGCTCTTTGCTGGGTGTGAAGCTTAATTTCCATAGGTTTAGTGTTCTCCTTTGAAGCTGGTCTCTGCAAATTCTGCATGCATGCATGCAAATATAGATTTTAATTAAGCGAATATGTACATTTTTAGTTGAATATTATTCAGTTTCAGCAAAATTTACACTTGATTCATCATGTCTCTTTTTGAGGAACTTATCATTCAAAGGTAATGCAGGAAATTATCAGTCAAAGGTAATATACCTGCCTCCTCGTTAAATTATCGAAGACACCTCAAATCACAATGGTTCTCACAAATTTGATCTTTTAAGCCATCTTTAATCATTTATGACTTTAAAAGATAAAATATCCATTGCTTAGTCATATAATCGTTTGAAACTATGGACGAGTAATAATCCTACAATACATACCTTTGGCTTCTCAGGCAACCGTTCTTTTTGGTTTTCTTTTAACTGCAAAATTTTGTAAAATCTTGTCATCAATCATCATAATAAGAAACTTAAGTAATTTTCACGTTATATATCCTACGAGTTTCAAATAGTGAATGCCGCACATATTGACTTATAGACTCTCACAATAATCTCCCAATATTTAAGTTCAATTATTATTTGCTTATGACTTTTTGAAAAATCATAATGAAAAATGGAAATTAAAGTTGATAAAGTCTTCAGCCAGTGGTCGCTTTGAACATAATTCTAAGAGGAAAGCTAATATGTTATTGGCTTAATTACATATAAGATATCAAAAGAGCGGGGATCTGATGTTAAGAATACATAAATTATCTTCTAACGATTATTAACAAGCGTATAGTTATATTGAACTAACGAACTTATAACTAACTGAACAATTCTATCCATTATGATTAAGATTACTTATGCATGTTTGTTAAAGGGTTTGTTTAGGGAAAAACTCATTTCTAAGGGAATAGTTGGATATAAGAAGAAACTGCTATGTATTATGGGGGAAATTCATACGTAAGTTGAATCAGAGTTCGGAAAATAAGATAAGGAGCTATATATGCTTGATCCGAGACTCAAGAGCTCTTCAGCTCAGCCTAGCACAACATGCGGTATCAAAGCCAAGCAGAAGAAATTCTGAAGTCCACCGAAGTGCGACGACATATAATGAGTAAAAATGGTTTGTCGCTTGGTGACATGTTGCGTCTCTCTCAGTGCAAGTGATGAGAAATGAATCAAAGTCTCACACGAAGAGTGAGGCTGTTACAAAAAGCATATCCCATTCCTCTCATCCTAGCCTAGACCGAATGCATCAAAGCCAAATTGACCCAAAAGCTTATGATACTATTTCCTAAGAATATAATTATTAGAAGATCGAGTTTAAAACCCTACTAAGTTTGTTTTCTTAGTAATAAGCGAGATAATTAGAACCATCATTGCATTATATTGTGTCCAACATCGGGCTGATGCCCAGTTTGTACACATTGTCTTACCGTGATTGATGATCTGGATGAGCTCCATGATGCAGCACTTTGGGAAGTCGCCTTCAACATCTTCATAGAATAAATTCATGCAGGCATTTACAACACATGCATGCCAATATTTGGGGGGGGGGGGGGAATAAGTTGCACCAATTTAAAAGGTGAGAGAAACAAAAGAAATCTAGAAATGATATCATTATTTTCAGCAACCTTGGTTTGTGGCTTCTCCTTGTGCTTTTCTCTTTTTGAAGATTAAAGCCGAGCTTTCATTAACTGCGATGATATGGTGTTGGATGAACTGTCTTATTAGTTTAGGAACATGTTTATAAATAAGGAAGGGCACTCAATGATTAAGCTACGTGGATTGGCCCATCTAAAATTTGTCAATAATAAGTTGTGTTAATAATAGGTAACTTATTTAAAATATCTTATTGGAATTGGGACAATAGTGGCACGAGAATAGTCCGATGTACGTATCATACGTACTGATTTAAAATTTAAACTTCATAAGATTGCAATAGGCAATAATGTGGAGACTTAGCTTTTTTGGAGGGGGGACTTCGGACCATTTTCAAGCTGGGTTAAAACCATTCAATT
Source organism: Carnegiea gigantea (assembly GCA_029747015.1). Classification (NCBI taxonomy): domain Eukaryota; kingdom Viridiplantae; phylum Streptophyta; class Magnoliopsida; order Caryophyllales; family Cactaceae; genus Carnegiea; species Carnegiea gigantea. The sequence goes on along the minus strand of JAKOGI010000555.1, from coordinate 476,993 downwards.
TATCTTAAAAATCCGATTCAACCCTTTTATTTATTTGAAAAGCTCAAAGCCTTAAACGAGCCCATTTCGTTGGTAGCTAGGTTGGCCATGACTCAAACCGAACCAATTTGTTGACAGGCTGTCTAAGCTCCCCAACCTTGCCATTGTATATATTCGACCACAAGCCATATCTGAAGTGTAAATATATAAAATACCAAGACCTGCATTCTTTCAGGAAACTAAGCTTGTTAGTTGTTGCAAAATTGTCTCACCATTACTGATTTTGATGAGGCCCATACAGCACTTTGAGAAGTTGCCTTCAGTACCTTCATGTATAACAAATTCATGCAAATATTTACACCACTTAGACACTTGAACAGGTAATTAATTAGTCAAACAAAAAGAAGCTTGAAATGATATCAACCTTTTGAGCAACCTTAGTTTCTGGTTTCTCCATGCCTTCTTTTTCCCTTTTTTTGGTATCTAAGCTGCTAGGCTTTGATTAGCGGAATGATTATGTTAAGTTGTTGTAGTGGCTTTGGCTTAGGGCACAGGTTTAAATAATTGTTGCCTAAAGTTCGGAGAATTGTAACTTTCTGCTTTTGATCCCCCTTTTCTGTTGCTCCATCATAATTATGCACTCGATTGATCACCCAAAACCCAAAAAAAAAAAAAAAAACCCAAAAAAGGGGTTTGCATTTACATAAAATTGGATCATCTCAAGTACCAAACTTCTGATTAAACCTCCTTCTCATTAGGGTTTTTGTCATTCACTGAAAACTATTTATAATTTTATTTGCAACCTTCTACATCCATTTTTTCAAAAGGTGCCAAATGCAAGAGTTGTGCAAACTTTGAAGGTTTCAGTCACTCTTAACCATAATGCTCATGAGCAATCTTTTTAGTGGAATATTCAAGTTCAAATCCTTGGGCACGTCTGTAGTCAGGAACAAGCTTTGTTTAGTGAGCTTCTTACATTAATCAATGGGTTTGCTTCCTTTCCATGAATTTAGATTATAATGGATTTTTTTTTTAAAAAAAAACTTTTTAAACTACCATATGCTTTTTTCGTACATAATATAAGCAGTCAATGATTTTTAATGTAGGGTTTAAACCAAACTCTTTTTAATTCAAGAGTAAACTGCTATATTAGGCCCCAGCTTCCAACACCTGATGCAGGTGAAACTCTTGGGGTATGAATTTAGATGTAAATATTATTTAAAGGATCCCTTGTATACATATGAAATACAAGTAATTCACGTATCCTTGTCCAGATTGTTTCTTTTTTTTTTTTTCCCTTTGATATTTTACATATTGAATGAAGCAAAATGAAACTAATAAGCCCTCTACGTAGGACCTTTTCTTCCATAGCCAAATTCATCGGAAATGGTTGTAAAATATTAGTGCATGTTTAAGTGAAGGCAGGAAAGATTTCAACAAAGAGTCTTATGATCACTAATTTTAGTTTCATTATAAGTATGTCCTAAATTATAGTTAGGTGAGCTATATTTTTTTTTTTTATGTAATTGAAATAAAAATTATCATATATGTTTTCACTTATAATCTTATTTAGTATTGATCAATAATTTTAGTTTCAGTAATTGTCATAACAATGTTTGATGATTAATTTTAAGGAAGAGATAGATATCGCCCTTATTCACTCATCATATTCATCTCATAGAGTCACTCATCCTACTAAAGCGTGCACGTGCTCTCCCTCTCTCTCTCTCTCTCTCTCTCTCTCTCTCTCTCACACACACACACACACACACACATATATATATATATATACACACACACACACACATATACATATACATATACATACATATATATATATATATATATATATATATATATATATATATATGTGTGTGTTTGTGTGTATATATATATATATATAGAGAGAGAGAGATATATGTATATGTATATATTATATGTATATATGTGTGTGTGTATGTATATATATATATATATATATATATATATATATATATATATATATATATATATCTATATATATATATTGTTTGATTGGGAGGTTAGAGTTACTTACACCTCAAATAAATTTAAAAAATATCTATCTAATCTTGTTTCATTTGTCCTGCATGCAAAGAATATCAAATGACTTTTATATTTAAATAGAAAACTACCCCTTAAGGCAATTAATAGCAGCATATTGGGTAGATATTCTAGTCAACACATCCATCAATGCTGTTTGCCTTATCCGGTTGTCTCAATTGATTCTTTTGAGTATATTTTTGGACTACCAATAACCTTAACGGCAGGCAACTTTATAATTTATATGCTCATTAAAAAAAGGAAAAAAACAGTAACCTTGTACATTGGAATTATAGTGTGTGACTCGATCCATTCTTTGTCATGTTTATCAACATATTTTCTCCCAAAAAAAATCTGTATCCATAGATTTTTCAATTTATGACTCTGGGTACTTTGATTTTATGGAAACAATTTTTAGGGGTCAATATTTTTAGAATGTATTTTCAAGTACCTACTATTTTGGGTGAACTGTTAATAGGGGACAATATTTTATGAGATAGTTACTGGCCGAAATTTTTCTTTGCAACTTAGTCCCTGAACTTTCTAAATTTGCAATTTTTTCAAAATGAGGTTTGACACGCAAATACTCAATTTTTCGGTACTTTTTAATAAAACTAAGCTTATATTTTTGTTTAGATTTCTTATAATAATGTTATTGATACTGGTTATCCCAATCTACTACTTATATCATAAATATTATATTTTTTGTGATTAATAGCCCACCATGCTTAGTAAAATAATTAAAACTTAATTAAAGACTTTTGACCATGACCTAAACGTAATCGGTGCTGGACACCGGCGTTTCTCTAACTTTCGGTTTACAGAGATCACTAATGTCAACCCTATTTTTCTTAGATCAGGTACAACACAGATCCGTTTCGTTTCCTACCTCGGACTGTAGTCATTAATCAAGTCTTTTATATTTTTAAAGATAGTGAGACTTTATCAAGAAATTATAATATTTAAGACATAAGGTTCAATTGAATAACGTTTCCTACTGAGAAAACTTCTTTTATCGAAAGTTTGAAAGTGGAAATATTATAATGGAAAGCTTGAGGAGGGACTTTTAAGCTAAGATCATTAGAGATGCTTGCTCATAAAGAACTGGAGAATCCCGACTTCTGTTTTACTCAAGAATGCTTAAATGACCGTGTCCCTTTTCAGCACTCGACTTCCCCTTTTATAGAGGGTTGGGGGTACATAGGATGCCCTAATGGCTGCAGTACATAAAGATTTTTCACATGGCTGCAGTACACACTGATTGCTACAGTACACTACTTTATTTCACAAATCAGACACTTGTCGAAATAGTACAATAATGGGTAGTCACTTTTCAGAGCTTTTAATGATGACGAGATTAGTCATCATTATTGAGATTCTGCATGCCTTCATCTCCATTTATGTTTTTGGACCATCATTATCAGGATAATAATCAAAATCTTCATCTAATTGAAGATGTTGTGGATCCCATTTATCAAACAACTCAAGTAGATATTTCTTTTCTTTTTCTGACAAGAATTTTCCAGTTCCAACATCAAAGAGATAATCATAGATATCTTCTGAGACAGCTCCTTCCACCTTCATGTACTGTTTAAACTCATTACCATAGGCGAAAGTAGTGTTCTCATAATGTATTAGCATTTTTTCTTGTTTAATTAAAGCCCAACATTGATGATAAATATTAAACAATTCAATGGATCTTGCTAAAGCAGGATCAGTAACTAGATGCACTGATCATTGAGATTGTCGTAATCAACGATCTAAATAAGATAATGGGCTGACTTGGCTTTTTTACTTTCATATTCAATTAATGTGCTATACACTTTCAAATTTAGGCATCTTCGAAGTGGAATTTTTGTTGGATCATTCGGAGATGTAAGAATCCAATGGATCCTTCTGAACATGCATTGTTGAAATTTTGTTAGTTTTGAGAAAAATGGAAACTTTGAATATGGGATTTCTATGAAGAAAAGTACCATCCCATGTTTCCAGACTTTAAAGACAGGGTCATTTGGAGATAATGAATTTGCTGGGAAACTAACACCACTAACGCCATATTTATTAGAAAAATAGATCGTTGTATCCCAAAACTCCCAATATCATAGGAATAATGATGATAAAAGTCGATGCAGGCTGCATACCATTCATTGAACCATTTTTCTTAAACATGAGAACTTATTTTTTTTTGCATATCATAAGGACATCTAAGGTGACTAACTTGTAACTCTAGAAGAGAAGATCTTTAGGCTATTAGGTAGGCTGTAGAGTAGACCAAAACGTGATCTATTTTTTACATGAAATTCCCAGTTATCAATAAGGACTCTACTAGAAGGAGAAACCCGTTCTAATGGGACTGACATTTCATTAACGATTTCATCCTTTTCTAGAAGGAGGTCGGCCTTGATGATCATCATTGACGAGTTTTCGAATTAAACTGTCTGTCAGAGAGTTCTTCGATCCCTATATATGTTCAATAGAGAAGAAAAATTAGTTAACCCATAATTACCAACGCAGGAGTCGCTCTTGCTCTTGCATATGTGATAAATTCTTTTTCACAAAATCAAGTACTCCTTTGCAATCAGTTCGATTAAGAAAAAGTTTTGAGGCTAAAAAGATTGAGAATTTTTCAATTCCCTTATGACTGCAAGGATTTCTTTTTCCATTGTAGGATAGTTGCATTCTATCTTATTAAAACTTCCACTGCAATATTTGTAGAGTTTTTCTCCTTTTTTGATTTTTAGTATCGCACTCCAGTGCTCATTGCTGGCATCTGTTTCAAGAACTAAATCATATCCTTTATTAGGCAAATTAAGAATAGGAAGATTTTACACATTTTTTGAAATTTTAAATAATCTTTGTATCATTAATGATCCATGTCCAACTTACTTCTTTCTTGAGTTTCTGCTGCAATGGCTTTCTTAATTTAGCTAAATTTTTGATGAAATCTGAAGCATAGGTAAGACATCCTAGAAATCTTTCTAGCTGCTTCCTATCTTCAAATTTTTTAGAAAAATTTTCTATTTTTTCCAAAATATATTTTTGTAAAATGATTTGTCCAACTTTTATCTCTAGGCCTAAAAAAATCTATTTCTTATTCAGCATAAATGCACTAGTTCTTACCCAGTACAATACCATGATCGATGCATCTTTGGATGACAGCTAAAGTATCATCTTTGTGCTGTTCTATGGTTTTGGAAAAGATAAAGATATCATCGATGTAAACTAAATAACAATGATTAAGGTCTTTAAAGATATTATCCATTTTTCTTTGGAATATTTAAGGTGCATTTTTTAGACTAAATGACATTACTATCATTCATAATATCCTTGTGGGGCATTAAATGCAGTTAAAGGAATGCTTTCCTTATCCATCTTTATCTGCCAGTATCCACTTTTGCAATCTATTTTTGAGAACCAAGAGGCTTCTTGAGTTCTGTTAAAAAGGACTGTTTTATTAGGAATATAATATCCTTCAAAGATAGTATTATCATTAAGCTTTTTGTAGTTGATCACCATTCTTGCTTTTCCTTTTTGTTCTTCTACATGATTTCTTACCATGAAAGCAGGACTGGTGTGAGGACTCTTGCTGTTCCTGATTAATCATTTATTCAGAAGTTTTTTAATTTATTTATCAAATTCTTGGATATTTTGGTGTGTATACACCATTTGTTTAACTCGAATAATAGCGTTGGGTTTTAGCAAAGTAATTTTTACGAAGGTCATATCACCATGCTGGCTGCGTGTGAACTCAATCTTCTAATGTGTATAGGCCTTACTTAATTTTTCGATAGGAACACAGTGACCATTTATCGTGAATATTATCTGGTTTATGGTCTGTGTGCATAGAGAATATAATATTTGAAAATTATTTCCAATAATCATATCATGAGAGGGTTGATCAGTAGCCCATAGGACTGATATAATGCATTGAACTCCTCCTAATTCTATGGATAATCCTTCTATTGTCTCATTATGGCTTATATTGCTATTATCAGCTACCTCACTTGTAAAGAATTTTTAGCTCTTTTCTACATAAACTCTGAAAATAATGATATTTTTCCAAAGCATACAGAACAACCACTCATATTTATTATATCCTTCTAAGCATACATTTATTGGGATATAAATACTATTAGGATTTGTGTTGATGACTTCATAGTATATCTCCATAGCCATATGTTTGACTAATTTTTCCTCATAAATTAGTTCGCTAATAGTTCTTATTTTGTACCCAATGACCTTTCTATCTATATTCATAATTCGATCTACAATGGGTCTTGCAACTTCAAAACTCATTATACTCATTTCACTGATCATGCTAATTGTGTCATCTTCTTTAAACTCTTCTTTAGCTGATGAAGATCCTTCTCCCAATCTGATCTTGTAGCCATGCTCCGTAATAATTGGGGTTTAGTGGTGATTTTACCATCTTCATCAATTTTTATTATATTTTTCTTATTTATCTTTGTAGGGTTGGCAAAGCTAGATATCCATGAGCGATCGATTTTTATCTCTTGAATATTAGACTTAATCATCTGGATCTTTTGCATATGGATAGGCTTTCAAATTTTTTTGCTTTTCTCATTGTTCCTTAGTCTTTAGGTCTATAGTATTATCTAATTTGTAGATAATTTTTTAATATATCCTTAAAGGATATCCTTCTCTTTTCATGTCTATCCCAACTATTTTTATCTTAAGGGATAGGAAGTTTTTAGCAAATTCATCTTTTAGACTTACATAATATCTAGGTCGACAATTGAATCCTACTGACCCATTACAAAAATTTGTTTTTATCCCCATGATAATTTGGTTATTGAATTTAGTATGCCTAATGTCATAGAGTAATGTGTAAAGATCAATATCCTTACCATAATATTGTAATGGAGTGATTTAAAGTTGGACACTTTCGACATGGATATACTTATACTTTCTATTTTTGTTATGCTTAAGGATATTTTTCCAATTAATGAGATTAACTTTCCCAACGTCATACTCACAAACCTTAATCTCTAGATCTCCTTCCATCATTTCACATATGTATTTGCTTTTTAATTGAAAGATGAATTTATTATAGATTATGTCTTTTTGAATTATGGGAAGGGCCCAATCTTCTTTGACTTCCTCATGATCGTTATCTACCACAAACTCTTTTCCTTGAAGATCACCAAGGCTAAACGAGCTACTCTCCATCATATGACTTATTCATATTCATTGCCCAATATAATTTCAACAATTCCTTTGTTGTTGCTTAAGATCAGGTGTAAAGCCTCATCTTCACTAAGCTCAATATAATCTAAACTTCCCAAGATTTCTATAAGCTTGTTATTTTTACTATTTTTGCATTAATCAGCATAATGTCCTATTCTTCGCATGTCCAGCATTTGCAATTGTTTTTCCCTGCAGGACAATAAGCTGCATTTCTAAAAAATTTATGGACTTGGTCTGTTATAATATTTTCTTTTATATTTCTCACCTCTTTGCCTATTAAAGCTCTTTTTCTTATAAAATTTTCTTTTTCTTCCCCTTTTAGATTCTTTTTACCATTGGTGAGGCGAATCCCAATAAGTTAGGATTTGCTTCTTAATTTTCTTTTACTTTTGGAGAACAAGACATTGATTATTGACTCATTTTCTTAGATAAGAGATTCTTGAACCAAGGGTATCAATGACATCTGTTCGTTCCAAATATGTCATGTATTTTTTATTAATTATGAAATTTATAGGATATGACAATTTGTCATAGAACATACCAAGATTGGTTTCATTATGTCCAATTTTGTAATAATGTTGACTAAATTCGACAATATAATTTTTCAGATATCTCATATCCCATAACTCTATATTATTAATTTTTCTCTACCACTCTCTAGTTTTTTCTTGAGAATCTAATTTACCTCCGATAAATTTGGTTTCAATTTCTTTGCACAAATTTCTGAACATAGCAGCTGGTGTTTCCATCATTCTTAATGTATTTTTACCGTCTTTACTTAATGAATCATACCAATCAGCTACTGTGCCAGAAAAACTATGTTCGATATAGTTTAGGAAGTTTGCTATAGTCCATATAGTATTTAGGTTTAAGATACTATTCATTCCTCTTTTCCAGTGTTTAAATATCTATTCTCTCTTACGGGCTCCATCAATCTTTAAGATATATCTAGTTTGGCTGATTAGGGTAAGGCCAATTTCTTTAAAAGTCGTCGTTTTCTTGGGATAAACCCGAAGGAAAAATTGATTGTACGCCCTACTGGAACATACCTAGATCTTAAGAAATGAGTATTTTTTCTAGAAAGTTCTTCAAATTCTTCAAGTTTAGGACTGACATTGTTAATTAGATTAGTCTCTATTTCATATAGGTCGATCTCTTCTCTAATCTCATTGATCTCATTTTTAATATTCATTTTACCATATTTCTTATCCAGTTTTCTATTAACTTCTTCTAATGACAATACATTGAGATCTTCTAATTTAATTAGATTTATCTGCTTGATATATTTTTTCTTCTAGTTGGACATTATTGGTCTCTTTATTATCATGAGACAAAACTTCATGTTTACCGCTAATTGCACCCATGATCTTGTTTAATTCTTCTGGATTTTGTTCTTTCTTGAATATATTCTGTAGTTCGTCAAGAGTATATTGCTTATATTCCATCTTCTTCTTCTTTTTTTTTATTTTTTCAGCTGATTTTTCTCGTACTTTTTTTTTGGATTTTTATATCGTGCAAGGGAAATTGAATCTTGTTTTTTGGATTTTTGAAAGGATATTTATGCTGAAATGGAGTATTAATTCTGGAAATAGCTTTTTCACTATGCCTTACTTCATTAACTAGCAAAAGGTCAATTACCGATATTTGCTTCTTAAACTCATTGACTTCGGTCTTAATTTTAGGTAATTCTGCTTTAATTCTAATTCTGCTTTAATTCTAAAACTATATCAGTAGTATAGTTTAATTAAGGTGTGATTGGAGATGGGCCTTCCGATAAGTGAACAATATGTGAATAACTTGGTCCAGGACAAACAGGTGATGATTCTAACATTAATCACAGTTAAATATAATTAATTAGCTTAATTAATTATTAATTAGCTTAATTATCTTAATTATTTTTGGTCACGTGGCTTTGATACTAGATGAAAAAGGGCATCTAGTAGTACTTATAAGAAATTTTTCATATGTACAATTTTTGGATTTTCGAAAGTAAGTTTTTAAAGATTTGGACTAAAATGCAAATATGAAAAGTTTAAGGGCTAAAAAGAAAATGTAAATAGTGAATGATCCCCTTAAAATAGTTTCGACAAAATAAAAGGGACATAATAATCTATTTTAAGAACACAGGGCCCTGAAAATAGATTGCACAAAATAGTATGCACTTCGGAGCGAGTTTTTGTATATTTTCTATTGGTATTTATGGTTTCTGTTGACATCTACCTTTAATAAAGATGTAGAAGAAATTCTCCTCAAAACTCCCTATGTCATTGCACAATTGATCGGTAAGCCTCACATATGTTCCCTCTTAACACATCATCCATGGCCAACTATCATAGCATATTACCATGCCACAACATCATCATCATCATCATCATCATCATCATCATCATCATCATCATCATTATTATTATTATTATTATTATTATTGTTATTATTATTACTGTTGATAAGCCACATAAAGAGCCAAGAATATAATACATGATAAACAAAATAAAACACACCAACGAACTACACAATCAAATAAGACAAGATACTGCCCTACATCCAATAAATCAATAGGAGAGCCTCAAAACTAAAAACTAGGACTAAATTAAACGGGGCTACCAATGGTTGTGGAATGTACGTACCATGCCACAACATTCCTACATGGTCTACCTATTCTTTCATTATTGAGATAAGTCTGTTTATTAGTCGCACACATTATCTACAATTGCTTTCATGCTTAGTTTTGAGGAAGATGTTAAAAACAATAGCTACATTATACTTAGAGATTAAGTTATGTAATAAAATTCAAATCTCACACCATATATCCTTTCAGAACTCATTTGAAAAGTTGGTTATTTCTACAAATAGTAAAAGCCAAAACATTAGTGCAAGCACAGTACACCACTACAAATATTACACTTAGACAACGATTAGTTGGATGTAAACAATCTTACAATGAAAATAAGTTTATAATTGTATTTTCATTATCTTGTTTGATTGTAATAAAGTATTGCACATAACAACTATTTGTCGTTAACAATAATGTAATTAATAATGTAATTAACAAAGTAATGCAAGCACAGTAAAACATAATGATCTCCAAACTGCAGAAGTTTGAGGGGTCTCTTTGTCCTTAACAATAATGTAGCTAATAATCCACATTTTGAAAATATTCAAAAAAGAAGTAAGTTAGACATTTAAATATAGTCATGTCAAGTTCGAGTTGGATTAGGTTGAATTATGTTGAACATGTACTTCAAAACTTGTTTATTAAAATTAGTTTAGATAGGTCAATCTAAATTGGACCTTAGCTAGATTATCTTGACCCAATCTCTATAGTTTCATCAGTTTTGTGTCACCTATTAACACTTGGTGTTAAACTTTGCCACCTTCAGTTGCATAGCTTAGTTAATGGGCTCTACATGGATGAGGCATACGTTAGGAATGGTCACAAGGAACGTGCTGTCATGGAGGTGGTGGGAGTTTCACCTTCAAATTTCCTACTTCATAATTTGCATAATGACGTTGTTTATTTCAGTTTTTTGGCATTCCTTTTATGAAATTTTCACGATTAACTTCAAAACTGTCAAAATTTTTGGAGCTTTGTTAAAAGTTTTAGAACTTGCATGAATTCTGAAGTAACTCATCTGAAAGTCTTGAATCTTTAGTACAAATTTGAAGATCTCTTCTTAAATTTCAAACTTTTTTTAAAAGGTTCAGATATAATTACAACCCTCTCATATATGATTCTCAACATTAGAGCTATCAACTGTCTTAAATTGTTATGTCTCTATGAAAATTTCAAATCAAGCTAAGAAATGTAATCAAGGGTGGAGCAAAGTAGCTATAAGTTTGTTAAGGCCATCACTTCAAGTTTTCCTTAGCAAATCCGTTATCTAACAAAATTGTGATTGGAAGTTAGTCAACGTCCATTCATAGTCACTTATTCAACACATGCATGACGAATAATAGTGCAATTAGTCTACTCTTTGTGACATGAAGATTAGCCAACTACTTACGACATGAAAATCAACCAAACTTGGATTAGTAGAAACGCTTACATTTGAAGCCAACAACAGTTTTGACAAGACTAGGTACATGGTTGTCATCCATTAGGGTTTAGTCTCATTTTCATTCAAAATCCCCTTTTGGGGTCAAAGTACAGTCATTAATCTCATGATTAATGGGGTTGATATGTGGGTTTTGTCATGACGTTACCTTCTTATCTCATCGGCAGTGGATGCATATAGATTTTATACTAGGCCATTATTCGGTTCTTAGCTTTAATGTGTACATATGGTGCTTGGTATATGGTGTTATGAAGATGGGACCCTTAGTGGACAAACTTATTAATATAAAAAAAAAATAATAAAATTGATATTACGGGGACGAGATTAGGAATACATTGTACGTTAATGAAACTCCCATGTTTGGGATATACAGGGATGGAGATAACTGAAATTGACATTGGGAATAGAAAACATAAATTCCCAAGAAGGATATAAATGAGTTGGTTTATTAGTATATTTATCATATTATTTTTGGATCTACCTTAATATGTATGTCGCTTAAATGTGTTTGATTCTAAGTGGATATACACATCTCGTATTGCTTCATTGATTTTATATAAGGTGCCATAATATCATTGAGGTGGTTTAGTATTCAAATTAGAATTTGTGACCTTTATGATATTATATTTGGTGATTCAAATTCGATTGTCAAAATTATGAATAATTACATACGTGCCTAGTTATTTGAAAGATATTCTGAAGATATTATTCTCAATGATCTTACTAATCAGATTCAAAATTGGAAAGTAGTCGCTCCTCTCAAAGTTGGCGAGGCTGGAAAAGTAAATTGCTATATCTCCAAGGCCCTGAAATGATTTTCAAGGGCTTGAAATTTGCTAAAGATGATATGTTCCTTAATGGACGTCATCGGCTACTTACCTTAAAGGACTCCAAAGGTTATCTTCTACTCGCTATAAATAATGGGGTATTTGAAGCTTGGATACATACAAGAGGAAAAGACAAGCGCTATACTTGCAAATCAAGTGGAGAAATTTAAGAAGAGTTTGAGCTTACATTGGCATATGTATTTTATTCTCTGCCAAAAAATTGTATCTTATAGTTGTTATTTTTCTTTATATTGGGTTGGGCTGATTAGTCAGAGGGTCAACTATCCAAGTACGGTTGAGGAGCAACGTACGTTGGGACAACTAGAGATGTAGTGTCAACTTGTAGGTTGTACGATTAGTGAATCGTGTGTAATGGAACGATCCAATAAAAGAAAAAAAGGTTCAAAATTCCATCGGCGAGGGGCGTCTGTGGGTAGAGGATTAGGTGTGGATGAACATCTATAAACAGCATGTTTTGTCCACATTTATTTTTCCGCATTTCTATTTCGATTATTTTGTGACTTTGATCGTCATCCTACTCACCCCCCTATAGGGTGATTTGACTAGCCAAACCCGGCTAGCACTCATTTATCAAGCAACTCATTTGGTGAAGTTTCTAATAATTATTACCATAAATTTGCATTTGATTCTAGATTGAAGTGATCCTTGCACCTCTTTTTCACCTTAAAGAATGATGGAGCTGAGGTAAATTGAAAGATCAAAACAAAATTTGAAGGGGCTATCATTATAGTTGATTCTACCTTCCTTGGCTCTTTTTGTTATCATTATACCATATTCTACCTTCCTTGACTCTTTTCTTTTATTTGTTAATTTCTTTTTAGTTTTCTTAATAATTAGTTGATAAAAAGGCTAGGGAATGCCCTTTAAGACTACCCCTCACTAGGAGTTACAAGATATATTACAAACCATATAATATACTTACCAGAATTCAGCCATGCCCACCTAATAATGTCAGCCAGCGATAGCATTGTATAAGAAAAGAAGTTCAAGACATGGCAAAGTAGTATCAACTTAATTAGTTGGCCAAGGCTGACAGCTTTTAGTTTTGGGTACCTGCACATCGCCAAATTGAGCAAAACAACTATTTATGAACCTGTTTCTGCACTTCTTCAATTTAGGCAACCAACAATTTCAAACCAAATTGTCCTTTAACGAATCCAACCTTATTTTTTTAATATAAGTGCAAATACTCGAACCAATAAAAATGTTAAACCTTTTTTGTTCATTTAAAATTTCAAATCTTCTACAAATAAGTCAACTTTCAAATATCTTTTGGTCGACGAAATATCTCTTTATAGTTTCCTTCAGGGTATTTAATGCCCAATTGTTTGTCCACATTTAGGCTCTTGTGATGCTCTACATCAACCTTTGTGTATACAGAAAGGAAATAACTTTGAAAAATATGTTCATTACTATATATATGATGTATACTCAACCCACGAGTTATATTGTACTCATGGGTTCAGACCACTGGGCTTTGAAGGAACATCCATGTGCATCAAATCACAGGTAAGTGAACATGTAAAAATTTTTTTGTAATGACATCTTTTTCCCTTAGGGTTAGGGGGTGGGGAGGACTCATTACTCATTCGTTCTGTATATGGATCCATATGCTTTGTTCATCAATGTCTTATTATCTAAAACAATTAGATTCATGTCCTGCAATCTTAATCTTGGATTAACGTACATAAATGCTCATTCCCAGTTGAACAGCTATAGGTTGAATTACAAAGGCTGTTAACTATTAGCTATTTGTATAATTCATTAGTTGTTAACTGTTTGAATTAGTTGTTTATTGAAAAACTATTTGGTAAAATTAGCTGTTTCTGATAAAGTTGTGAGACAAAAAGGTAATTCTTCAAAAAAACTCTTCCAAAAAGCTTATGAAATTAGCTTTTTGGACCCAAAAAGCTCTTCTAAAAAATCTTTTCACCAAACACTCAAATTAGCTTTTTTACTTAGTCAAATAGCTAATCTTGGCCAGAAAAAAAAAAATTCTTTTTAGCTAAAAAACTCTTCAAAAAACTGCTTGCCAAACACTCCCTTAACCCTCTTTTTCTTTTGGACATTTTTATAGTCAAATAACAATATAAAATTAAGATAATAATAAAAAAATTATCATATACCTCCTTTCACATTTAGACAAATATTATTTATAGCCCAATATTTTTGAAATTATTATTTTATTCCTCCTCTCATCCCACCTTAGAAGTTATTATCATATAGGCTACACAAGTTTGGAAGGGTACTTAAATGACTAATAAATTTCGTATCTATGATAACAATTCTTATCGTATGTAACCCACTATTTATGACAACACACAAATACCATGTTAAGCAAATATATGCTAGCAGCATGTATGGAAACGGAACACAGTGATCACGGCAAGGACCCCTCATGCACACACGTGTATACACACAGTACGCGCACATGAAATATAAATGGTCATAAAACCATCATATTGTGACAAAAATCATCTTCAGTTGAAAATGACACAAATTTCCTGAAATGATATATATTAATATGCCTACAATTTAGCCGTTAAAAGAACTTTATCAGTGAATTCACAAATATCAATAATAAAGGCAGGCACTACTGCAAAAAATTACTTATTATAAACAGAAAAAAGATCTACAATACGGTTTTATTTCAGACACATGGAAGAATATCCTCCAGCACTCAAACTTTACACAATTATACAAGATTTTTGTCTGGATGAACTGCTGGACCTGACGACAGGGAAATGAAACTACACTGCTCAAAGGTCTTTCAGGTTATACCACAACAAAGCAATGTCACAGTTCCCAATATTTTCTCTTTCTACCTTCAAACATCAAATCGCCCGTGTTCTGATCCGAAAAGAAAGCTTTCCTCACCGAGTAACTTTAGTTTGCTGCGACACTAGCTGGAGTGCTGGGCTCGTTTTGCCCTCGGTTTGCGCTATCTTCATTCCATGAACGATCCACCGGAGGCAACTGATATTCATCGGGCTTCAATGCCAATGCGAAATCAGGTAATGTTGGTGCTGTCTCCATGATCCTGACAAACACAATTCCATTATGGTTCAGCTTTAAACCTGGAAACTGACAGGACCTGAAATCCACACCAAATGACCTGGAGCCATAAGACCTAACATTCGGAAAGGCTAACCCAATTCGGACCTGAAACCACAATTGCACCCACTTAAACTTTTCCTCAACAGTTTTATTTTCTTTGCAAGACAAGTTTGTTGGACAAAACATCAACCAACCTAAAGTTAATTTGAGACGACTTCAATCGAAAATTTTCTCATCAGCCAAAACATGACTCAGTCCAAAATTAACCCAAACTGAACAATTGTTGAGCCTGAGCTCACTTTTACGATTGGAGTTGAAACCACAGGGAACATGGTTGGATTGAATTCCAATAGATACGTTGCGGGGGTAATGGTAAAAACACCCCTTCAATCTTGGACTCTCCTCGTAGGGAAAATTTCACAACATGTGGTCAAGCATACCAATAAACCATTGTACAAGTGCTCTGAACCCCAAGTTGAAATAAGATCCAATCTAGTTTTAACTAGAACCCAAATAGAGCCGACCGAGAACAAAATTGACAGGGAATTTGCTTCACCAATGTTGCCTCTAATTCTAGACAACTAATTGGAGATATTGATAAAACAGTAAGCAGAATCTAAAAAGCAATGCCGCCCAAATATCTGATCAACTTGCACTGACCAACCCAAATTAACCCAACCTCAACTGACATGTTTCAAGGCCTAAATTTCACCCTGAACTGCACCAATCAAACAAACAGCCACGAAATAAAAACAGCAATGGATACGAGCAGTAAGCACAACACTAGTAATTGCAAATATGGATCCAGATCAAGGACATGCAGATGTGACCAGAAACTTACTTTTCATATGTGTACAAGTCCCGATTGATTCGCACCTTGCTAGCAGTATCTTTAGGGATCTTCTCATGCAGACACTTCATGGTTCCCCACAAAGGCGGATTTCTACACAATAGACGGAGAATTAGCCAAATATGGTGGTTTGGCAAAAGGAACAAAGCTGAGGAAAGAACCATAACAAAACACATAAAAATTTCCAGAGAATTGTCCCCTTAGAGAACTGCACTTTATTAATATTGACAAAGAGACTATATCAATCTATGAAAGATTCGACCATGAAAACCCACTAAAACATCAACCAAGGGAGACTTTGACCTTCCAACGTCAAATAAAAGAAACATTAAGCCTGTACATTGGAAGCTTGAGACATTACCCTACAACATGCTTCATGCAAGGGAGCTGTAACACTCACTGTACAGGAGGAAGTAGGCTTCTCCCATTAAGAATAAGAGTTTTCAGTAAAAAATTTTGACAGGTAATAAAAAATGTATTAAAAAGACACCAACGAAATGTCACACACGTACAAAAGGTACAAAATCAAAAAACATCATTCCTTATAGTTTGCTTACATAATACCATCTACAAACCTCCCCCCCCCCCCCCAAAAAAAATCAAATTTCTTTCACTATGGAGCACGACTCCCAACCATACTTGATAGGAAAAACCTTTGCCCCACAAAACCAAAAATTACTTCACTCCCAAGAACTTCACCAAATGACCAGAGGAATTATCCTCCAAATTCCAAAACCCAGCTCTTCTTCATCCTTCTCCAGGTCACCAACACATTTGCAATTTGAAGGTTGAACCCAACTAACCCCATGAAGAAAAGACACAAACGCCAAAGCAAAGAGACCCAGCCATTTTGAACAAAGAGGTGGTCGTCCATCTCTTTGTCCTCAACGCACGTAGATCACCTGCCTGCCCATTAAGATTTCTCCTCATATCGCAAACTTAGGGCCAAACTTGTCAGTTTGCTAATTTTAAGTAAAGCTAACACCTAGCAAGGTGAAATCAATATTGGATGGTATGGGGCTCATTGCCAGTACAAAAATAAATGTTATGACAGATTATTGTCCACTGAGGGTGTTGGAAAATGAAAGCATGAAATCAGATTAATACTTAGTGACTTGGGAAAAATTCTCCCAAGGTGTCAACAACCTATGCCCTATGATCCCCATAGAAAAGCAGTTCAAATAATTGAAAACAAAGACTCATCATCTAGGAGAAAATAACTTAAGCGATCTACAAATAACAGATTTGAAATTTCAGCAAATAATTTAACCCCTGACAACACATTTAATTTGTAAATAAGGTGCAACTGCGGATGGGAAGTACTATGGAGAAACAATTTAGTGATCGAAACCTTCCTGAATTTTGACTGACCAAAAGCAGCATATTTATCTTGATCGACAGCAAAGGTGATCACAAGGAAAGAGAACATAACACAGCCGTAAGATAAACCTCCAAGAACTGGAAAATATGACATTGTTACCATCTGTAGAATGCCAGCCCTCTGATACAAAATTTGAACATGTCCTAATTCCATATTTACTCCAATGAGGGTACATCAAAGTAAACTTGGTTCAAGAGGAAAACGCTTACAACCATTCACTGGAGAACACCACTACCACGATGAACAATATTACAACTTAGGGGTAAACAGTAACCAAGGAGGCATTATTTTGTCATGTGGAGTCAATATGTGCCAAAAGGAATCAATTTCACAGCAAAATTAAAAATCCACTTACAACGAACTGCTGAGCCCCCCCCCCCCCCCCCCCAACCCAAAAACAAAAAAAACGCACACACAAAAAGGAGGGGAGGAAAAGCCTCTTTAGGACAATAAAAAATGGCAAAGAAAAAATGGAGAATGTTCTCTTGTACTCGTATACCTTGTATGAGAATCACAAGAATCAGTGACCTCATGGCCAACTCAAAGGAAAGAGAAAGGCGAGCAATCAATTAGAGGTTAATGTAGCAAGTTGTACATGGCGTCCGTCCCTACTTACCCACTTATCCACTCGTATACCCAATTGGTCAATGAAGAAACAAGCACTCTTATACTAGAAACCATACCTAATATACCAATCAATCTAAACCCAGGAAAAGCCGATTTTGGAATCTTCTTCAGATCTAAGCTCTTTCTTATGGTCTATCAGAATCAGTGAAGCCTGAACTTCATCCCATCTTGCACATGCTAACATATACTCAAAGCAAAGCAGGTGCTTAGCCTGTTTTAGCCTTCTATAAGTCTAAACCACATCTCATTTGTGTTTCATTGATTTATCTGACAATAATAGTAGTCATTATGTCCACAACTTTTCCAGATACAGCCAAACATAGACCACAATATGGCCTCATAGACCACAGTATTGCCTTATCATTTATTCAAAACTATATGATTTTATAATAGTGATTATCAAACAAATCAGTGGACTGCTGATGATTTTTGAAGAACATCAATTCTTGCCTTCTTCACAACAGTCATTCCATTCGTCAACTATTCCATGATTCATATTCATTTCATGTGCTATAACTCTCCACATCACCATCTCTATATGCTTTGGCATTTATGTTTATATTCTCTCTGCCGCAGCTGTTTTCTATTTTTTCTTTTTTGAAATTTGTAACTCTATTGTTGCAAATTCCTTGAACATTTTTCTTTTCAATCCCCTTCAATATGCTTTCCTTAACTCTTTAAAACCTTCTCAAAGTTTTTCATGGGTCTGTTGGACGCAGTCTTTGCTTACAGAGCTAAGGTATCAAAATCTCTCTAAACCTACTACAGTGGGATCCACATTCGTATGGTTGTGGTGATTGTGATCGTGCTGGTGGCAGGCCTCAGCAAGCTTAATAAATTCATACATAATCAACAGAAAGGGCAAGGAGTGCGGCAAGATGATCTAGACTACATGCATCATGATAAGCTTCCTCATTGATGAGCCATATTAAATGCTGACATGCTCTTTTACCAACATATGTAATAGCTTTCAGTATGTCTAATACATTCTTTGCATTACAAACCCTCTATTTCTTGACGTGTCATAATTATGTTCTCTTTCTTTTGTAGCTTCTTAGCATTTTATTTCCAAATCCTTTGCAACTCTTCAAAACTTTCATAAGAGATTTTTGTAGGTTGTTTGGAAATATTTTCCCTGCTTATAAAAGGCTGCCTACATATAGACCTACCTTAACATTACTTTAGCCGGAAGCACAGTGAATGGTGGTAGTTGGTGGTGGCAGTGGCTGGGTTAGACATCAACAATCCTACACATACAAACACTACCAACATAAAGGGCAAGGAGTACGGCAACATCAACATGTACAGATTACATGTAGGCAAGATGCACTACCTCGATTGAGGAGGAGCCATATTGAATGATTCACATAATTTTTTGCTCTCCTTAAGATATTCGTCAGCCGCTTGCAAAGCAGCAATGGCCATTCCATGCGATTTCTCTGTGTTGCCCTCATCCAAAATGAGTCCATGGTAATAATAAGCTGCAGCCTGCAAAGAGTCAACAGATGTCAAAAAATCGGTAAACATACATCTCGCAGACATTACATTTTATTAACATGGGTATAAGCCAGAGAGATATTAATTTCAAGAAACACCTCTACAGAAACTCATTCAATCAAATAATGTAATATGATTAGGTCAAATTAGATCTTAAAAAGCCTCAGCTCAACAATGAAGCTCATTCCTACATCTTTGGGTCCAACAGAAAGAACTACCTAAAAAAATGTTAAAAATGTAACCTCAAACAAGACATGCATTTTTAGGGGCAGTCCAATAAAACTGGCAATACACAGAAGATCAACCAGCAGCTCCAGGCTTTCTACAGCAGAGGAAATTGGGTATCCTAGAATACTACAGCAAAGAAATTTAATTCTTAGCCCAGCCACAAAGCTTCGTGCTAGATTCCTCATCCCAGCTACTCCTCCTCTACACAGTCCATTAGTTTTATGCTCAGAATATAAATCATATCCTCCCAAAATACCCAAAGCCACTGACATAAAGTGCTGGTAAAGGAAAGGCATACTCCAACAGAAACTCAAATCGACATTTAAGACGTCTTTGTTCAATCTATCTTTGTTCTTCACAATTTACATCTTTCGTATCAAACTCTCGAGAGCATGCATAAACTACTCATCTCATCATGAAGCAAGGAATACAAGATCACAACTCCCATGTCTTCTGAACTTACAGAAAGATGAAGCAAGGAATACAAGATCACAACTCCCAAGTCTTCTGAACTTACAGAAAGATGAAACCAAAGTCCTGAATTTGAAGGAGCAAATTTCAGACACATCAGAAAGATGAACATGGGCTAAGGCAGATTCAATTCGCTCCTTGGCATTCTCATGGGGGAAAACATGCAAGCACATGTGTGCTACCCCTTAGGATCAAGCAAGATTTTTCTCCCTTTTTAGGGTTATTGTAGGGGAACAAGAGGAGGGGACACAGAACCAAAGAATGGAAACATGTTATATATGATCTGTGCGTTTTCCACTCTTTTCCTATGAGTGTAGCCTGGGGAATGGGTAGTTATGGTATATGGTCTCTAGACAAAAGCAAGGCCCAACAAAGTCCCAAATCAAGGCTGGTAAAACCTTGGTCAAAGTTTTGCATACATCAAATAAGTATCAAAGTCTAACCCTAACTTTGTACCTGCCGGCAAATTAATTTTCGACTGCCAATGCAATACACTTGTTGCTTTGAAGAACAGGACACAAATGGGAAAGCGAAGAAACAATTGACTGAAGAAGAAATAAAGGATAGTGATATCACTACAAAACAGGCATACACAAGTGTTGATGAGCAGGACACAGAGAACTAAATTAGCAGAATACAATGCACATCAAGGGGAAAGAGAAGGGTTGAGAACCAGGCAGGTTAAAAAGATAGATAAAAAAGATGAAGGTAGGTTCGAAATCCCATTTCTATAGAGAACAACTTAGATATACCTCAAGTTCCACCTAATCCGTTAGGAAATTAATCACTTCAAATCCTCACAAAGTAGAAAACTGAAGTACTTCGCCATAAATCACCATGAAAAATACAATTAATACTAAGAAATAACAGAGCAAGTTACGCACTTATGCTTGCACTTGCTTTTGAGAAAATTCAAAGCACAAGCTTTAAAGTGAAGGATTTTAATCTTGAGAAGTAATACAGCAACTCAACCAATGAACTACAAATGGACCATCCAAAATAAGATTCATGGTCATACCACCATACCCAACTCCTCCTCCTCCACCCCCCCCCCGGGCATCCAAAAAAAGGAAAAGAAAATGGAAATCCATAAATGGCAAAAACTTGATGTATTCAAACAAGGAACAAAATCTAGGCCACTATTTCATGTAACTGCTATTTCTTGATCATGCCCATAACAACCATGATAGCCATCATGTACTGGTTTTTGGCTGCAACATCCATAACATAGGATTTTATCTGCATGGACTGTTACTTCAGTGTTTTTCTATGGCTACTCTTTGAAATCTCAGGCAAAAAGGGAGAAAGGGGTTTGGAAAAGAGAGCAAAAGCAGAGTAGCAGAGAGACTACAAGAATAATTCACCTCAAAATCATTAAATACAAGTAAAAAGGCATCTTAGAGAGCCTTTCTAAAGAAATCACACACTGGCAACCATAACTTCTTCCTTAATCTAAGTGTATACTTTCTGTAGTCTCACAACTGTCACTGATTGTGACCAAATCTATGATTTCGTTCTCTGATTCAACCAATCAGAATCTGCAGTAGGTTATTTGGTAGAGTACTTGAAACAAAGGAACCAATGGATTTCCTTAAGGCAAGCTACGTCCTTTAAGAATTCAAGCTGTATTGTCTCAAAATTTTGCATACTTGGCGTGTAGTCCTCGCTTGTAGAAGGAAGTTGACTCTTTCAGATTCCCTAAATAATATTAGGCACGATAGCTTAAGAGCATGATGATTATTGATATACATTTTAATTACTCAAAAAGGGGGAAAAAAAAAGAAAAAAGGAGGCCCTGAACACTTAGGTCCACAAAAACATCCCTTGCATATGAGCCCCATAACAAATTGAGAAGCTTACGCAAATCATCTTCTATGCTACTCAACTTGCGTACAGGTGATACGGACACAAGTCCAAGTGTCAGACTCGGCTAATTTCAAGAAAATGTACATATTTTCATCGTAATTTGAAGTGTCAATATCATACCCTTATCCAAGTGTCGAGGGTCTGACACGGATACAGCAGAGTAAAATGAAGAGTTGGAGTAACATAGATAGTTTGTCATAAAGAAAACTGTATGGAAGTTTACAGTGAGTAGATGAAAATTGTAGCCTAGTGGCAAGCTAATTTTTACAGCAAATTGCAATTCAAATGTTTTTCCAATAAACTAACCAATATGGGATCATAACCAAATAGCATACCGCAAACCCATTCCACAACTGATGGACATCCTAGTTACAATATTTGGTGCTCATCAACATATCTTGGTCTCCCTATCCAGCTACTTTCATGTGTTCATTCCCAACATATTTAACAATGTGCCGTCTTTTTTTCCCCACCTTTTTTTTCCCATGAGGATGAGAAATGCATCTTAATTCTTGTTTCCAAAAAGGCATCCTATATATTTCATTGAAATATTAAAAGATGTGGATAAAAAAGTATGCATCCAACAGAGAAACATGAATAGCCCAAAAAACATGCCATCTTTATTTTTTACACTTGCTGTATTTGAATCTTTTAAAGGATTTAATTTTCAACCCTAAATATCCAAAACATAGAAGGAAGAAAAACAGATCCAACTGCAAGTATTACTTAACCAAAGTACACATCCAACTGAAACCAAATGGACATCCTGGATCACACAAGGTTTTGGGAGCAGTACTAGATATAGGGATATACCTCCGACAATTGAATTGTACAGAGGTTGTATTTAAAAGAACCCAGATCTAAACATCACTAGTCACCCCTTACTTCACAACAAAAGAGATAGATAACAGTTTAGTAAAGCACTCTGCTTAATTAACTATAAAACAATATGACAGAAGTACTCAATAATGAATTTTTCATGTGTTACAAACAGAAGTGTCATCAGTATCAGACCTTAGAAACTTTTAGCTCAAAAAATCAAAAATTGCATGTCATTTTTCCATCCAACTCTTGAGGATTGAAGATATGGGTAAGCAAATTACACTTATTTTATTTTCAAATTAGTAAGGTACAAACTATATTGGTAAAATAGAGAACTGATTTTCAATTTTTCATGTGAACTAAGCAAAATACCAAACAGTTTCGATGATATGGCAACAGTTGCATCAAACTAAGTTGAACTAGGTAAACAGAAGTTACAAGGAGATAGGCTTAGGGATAGTACAAAGTACATGAAGAAGAATCACAGTGAGTGAGAAAAGAACTGAAGTTCTGATACCTTGGCTTCAATGTACTTCCACTTAATGAACAGCTGATGCTTTTCACCCCAACCATTGGTTAATGGAAAATTCATTATATTATCTTGTGCCTGCAAAATCTTGGCATTAATACAAGCAAAGGCTTTAAGTACATGGAATCTTCTCGATGCAATTTCAACCAACCAGATCTAATGCAACAGCAATATGTTCTGACGTAGGTCGCACGATGAATCAATGAGAACCCATAACGAGTTAGCATAGACAAGAATGACATGATGTATACCACTGCATATGCATCATGCCAACGAGTCTCTAAGGAGGTAAACGTAAAACGAATTGAGGAAGAGGACAATTGGTGAAGTACATCCAAATATACTCATTTAGAGATGAGATCTTTCATATATCTGCAATCATAATTGCCTCACAATCTCATGAACCTTTTCCTGAATGCATTAAAAAATGAATCAATGTTCCTTCTATCCAAAACGATAACTGATGCTTTATAGTTATGTGAAAACAAAACAGACATCTGAAACGCTTCGCATTTATCAGTCACCATCAACGATCAGTTTTGTAGGAGAATTGGGCACTGGGAGCTCATCCTTCTCTAGCAGTATTTTATAAACCTCCTGCGTAGCATCCTCCTCTAGCAGTTTTGTAGGAGAATTGGGCACTGGGAGCTCATCCTCCTGCCTAGCATCATCACTCATTTCATCAAGTTACTTCCCAGACAGCTGCAATGACTAGGTTGGCAATTTTTCAGCTTCAATTATAGCATACCAAAACCAAAATTCTGTCTAAACTTCCTCCACTTCTTTTCTGTGGAGCACGCAGTCAACAATTTTATAAACCCAGGTCCAAGGGAACCAGCATATGTAATTCTACAAGTTAGGGAAGGCTACTAAATTGGACTGCCTACACCTCACCTAGGAGGGACTCATGGATTTAGATTACAAACAGCCTAGCATACTATTGGAGATATCACGCCTCTTTGAGCTTAAATGACCCATATTGGCCCATAATTTATCTAACTCTCCAAATATCTACAAGCAGGCAGTCAGTTTTAAATCTTTTCGGCTTTTTGCAATCCAAGGGTGAAGCTACTTCCACGCCTGCAAGCACAATTCCTGCAACGCTGGGCATGTCATTAGTTTGGTTTGTTTTGGCATGGTATTTATGTGTTAGCTGGATCACCCCCAGACTTCTTTGGCAAGCACTGGATGCATAATTTGATGTGATCTACTCCCAGAAGCCTAAGATCAAATCCCATTTTCAGGTGAAAAATTAAAGAATGTCCCTTTTTCATCCCCAGTCATCTACCCGTTGAAACCTAAATACCAAAGTATAAGTGCCAGCTCTTAAATCCACGGACCTTGCTACACTGAACTGCTGATATTTTGATATGATAGGTGCACAATCAATTATTCACAAATCCAAATTAGCAATAAATATCAGTACATCAGCAAGAAGTTATCGACAATCAGAGTTGGTATGCAGAAAACAAATGAGCTTATAGCTTAGCACATGCAATACAATTTTTAAAGTTCAACATTTTACATAGATCAAACAATTACAGATTGTTTGGGGATATGCTATTGCAAAAAACCTACCTCACAAAGTACCCACCATCCCATAAAATAGTCATGTGATCATGTCTAGCTAACGAAATTTTGAAGGGAACATCATTATCAGGCATTTTTATTCGTTTTTAAGCAGATAAATAGCTTTACTAATAACAATGTTAAGAGAAACTACACTTTAGGACAAATTTTATGGAACAAATGAGAGTAGCATGTTCCTAATTACAAAAGAACAGGAATTCTCTTCTTTTTCTTTCCCCCATTTTGACACACCATGACACCACATCTCACAATCCTTCAGCATAATCCCAAGCATGCTTGCAGAACTTCAGACCAAGTAAGTAAATTAGGTAACGCCAATGTGAACCAAATGTCATGCATTTTTTCCGTAAAACTTTCTTTTCAAGTCTCAATTAGTTAGATGAAACAGCCGCCATTACAGATTCCACCCATTCCCTTTTCCTTCCTGTACATTCCCACCAAAGGTTTAATATTGTACCTGAACCGAGCAATAAAGATGGGATAAGCAGATGGACTACGCTGGGTCTGCTGGGATCAAGCTGGGCTACAGCATAATCCAGGAGGCAGCAAATGAAAGGTGATTGGGATGACAATATTGACCCTCAATTGGCATCCACCAAGTTCCCCCCGGGGGGCGTGGGGGCCCCGGGGGGGGGAGATCACCTATTCTGTAAAATCTAAGGCCAAATAGTGGCAAGGTCTAGAAATAGATGAAGGCTGAACCTTCAAGAATTAGTGGAAAGTTTTAGGTGGCAATGCCGTATGTCATTCAACATGGCTACAAAAGTACCTATTCGAGAGAAATGGGTACTCATGTGCTACTCATATGATAGAGACATACGGAACTCATCTCCACAGGTGCTATAATTGGTAAAGACAGTGCCAGTTAAACAGAACAATCACCACCTTAACCACCTAGTGTACGCATCTAAAAGCAAGGCATAGCAAGATCCAGAAGCTCACACAGAGTACATTCTATACACTGAAAACCTGACAATTACTTGAGATAATTGGGCTTAACCAGCGGATGGGGGGTGACCTGAGGGCTTAGAATCTTTAAAAAATTTATTATAAAAAAAAAAGTTTAGCTTGTTAACCCTAATCTCCTAGTCGACTACTCATATAAAGATAAACAATGAGGGCTCAAAAGACCTATTTGTCTCCTGCCTCGATATGATCAGTAATTTACAAAAAAGCAGCACCATAGAAGGATATTCTATGACCTCTGAATAAATAACACCATAAAGAATAGCGTACAGAGTTGTCTGACAAAATTATCCAAGATTTTCCCTGCCACTGAGTAATATTAGACATCCATCTAAACTAAGGGAGTCACTCATGGGCAATTTTTTAAATCTAAAACAAATCAGAAGCTTCGGCAAATCGACCTCTGTTCTCATGAAACTGAAAGAGTGGGGCCAAACATAAAGGATGCGTGTTTCTCATTTACTATGAAGGAATACGCCAATTAGCATATTCCCAACTGAGGACCTAACAGAAACAACCATTATAATCTTGTAGCAGCAGCACTTGCCACATGCTACCCTGCCATAGTCCAAAGGCCCATGACAAACACAAGGTTGGTTGATTATATAGTACGGCCTGCACCTGGCACACATTTTATGCATGTCCACATCAACTTAGTCACTAAATAAGCTTACGATGTGTTTTCCAGCATTCTCCTGATTTTTTTTTCCCCGGATAAGAGAAAGAGATTGTCAATGTTTTTTAAATATAAGCAAGGAGTGGTAACAGAAACATAAGCCAGTCCACAATTTCTAGAGAGAGAGGGGGGGGGGGGGGAGTGAGCTCTGGTTGATTTGAGGTCATCGGAGGCAAAACTAAGGTGGGAGCCTCAGTCGGTCTGTTCACCCCTACCGGCCGGTGGGCATCTTGACGTCGCCGGAGTCGTTCGCACTTCTCTTCGCGTCCTTCCCTCGGTTTCTTTAGATCTGTGCTTGTTTGTGGGTCGCTTCCTTCTTCTCTCTCTTCCAGGGTGGTGGCCGGATTTTTCTGTCTTAGCTGGAGCTCTTCACGCGGTAAGTCTGCCGCCGCCGACTTTTCCAGTGGCCGGAAAATCGCCGGATTTGCTTTTTTTTTAGATTTCCTCTTATTGGTGGGCTGCTCCTCCGTCTTCCTCTGTTAGGGTGGTCGCCGGCATCTTCTGTCCTTGCCGAAGCTGCTCCCACCAGGAAGCTCTGCCGCCAGCGACTTTTCCGGTGATCGGAAAGTCGTTGGAAAATTTGTTCGCCTCTGATTCCCCCAGATCAACCCGTTTTAAGGGTTTCTAGTAGTAGCTTGTCCAATTGGGGTGCCGGTGCTGGACTTTTTGTGGTTTTTTTTTTCTGTCTGCCTCCGGGAGGCTTTTTCGGGTGACTTTTTTTTGTGGTTGCAGTGGGTGGGGAGTATGAGAGGGGGCTGTAAGAAGTTCTTGGCTATTGAAAGCAAGTCATTTGATTTGAGTGTGGTGGGTACTAAAAAGGATATTTTGAAAATATCTGAGAATGGCAGGGGTAGAAGGTTCTCCATCTTGTTGCCTGAGGAAGTGGTTTTATGGCTGTTAAGGGCTTGGGCTAGGTTTCGAAAATCTAAGTCTGCAAATTGGTGCAATCAAATGAGACTAGGATCAAGACTTTTTATGTTGGAGTCCAGGAGTAATCGCGCTGGAAAGTACTTGCAACTATCAGTGATCATTGATGGCAAACGTTCCTTTGTTATTTTCCCTGCAGGCTGAAATGAATGGGGTGGTTCAAAATTTTTGGCTTCATTGCTGAAATAGTCGGCCTTACTCATTAGATCCTTCAGTTCAGCCGAGAACTTCACCCTCTAAACCATCATCCTCTTTGGTTGATCCCGTCATTCCTCCTCCCCCTCCTGGGTGTTGTCCCAAGTGCGGATTCAAGGGAGAACCAGCTTCATTTCTTCGGTCTTATGCTGATACGGTATCTTCTTCAGTTGTGAAGAGAGACAAGGAGGTGAATGATTTGGGTATTACTCTTGATCATACTGAGCCGTTGGAGGTGCAAAGGAGGGGGTTGTCTTATGGGAATAGAAGGATGAACCAGGAGAGCCTAGAATGTGTCTCTTGTCCTAAGAGTACTCAAGTTTATACTCGTCGAAATCGTTCCCTTGGTTTAACATTGAGGGACAAGGGGAAAAACCCCTCAGACAATGAGGACTTGGGTGGGGTTGAAGCTACTTCAGATGCACTCCTTGCTTCACTCCTTAATGCCCAGTTGGACTCCTTTTCTCCAGCTAGAGTTACTTCGTATGATCCTAAGAGGTTTGAGGCGAAAATCAATGATCAGCTTTCCGATGATATTAGTACTGCTTGGGCTAAGAACCATTCTGTTGCCGTCTCAGGTTCATCAAAGGGCTTGGCTGTGAATTTGTTCTCTAATTCTGTTTCCCCCATTTCTCCTCCTTCCTTGGCCCTATCTTCTCCAGTGAGTCTTCCTTGGTTCAGGGGACATGGTGACCATCCCATTTCATCTTCTCTATTTTCTGTTGGGAGTTCTCTTCAATTGGGGGTAGGCTTGTATGGTAGTGTTCCCTGCGATTTGCCTCAAGATGTTGTAAGGGATGCACTTGCCCCGAGTGTAGGATCCCAAAATTTTGCAGGCGGTTCTAAGGATAATGTTGCAGGGGGGAGCTTGGGGGGAGCTTCCTGTGCATAATTGGCCCTTGATCTCCATTGAGCCCCCGTCAGGTTCGGAAGATTTGATAGCGCTCTTGCAATTGATTTCTCTTTTCTTCAAAATTCCAATGAGTCTTTTTCTGTTGAGAATGTATGGGATGGTTAAAATGTGAATTCTGAGAAGGTCTCTAAATGGGTAGCCTCCAAACTCAAAGGCGTTGCATCTTGTATTGGTGTGGCCATTTCAGTGTATGAGACTAAGGTGATTCAACTTCTGTCAAGAATTTAAAAAAATAATAGTTTGCCTAAACAAAATGTGGTTAGAGCACCTCCGGCAACTAGAAGATAGAGAGTTGCGAAGACTTGAATTCGGAGTGAACTATGACAGAGGTAATGTCTCGACGAGTAGGATGTTGGTACCTTATGTTTAGATTGCTTTCTTGGAATGTGAGGAGTATTAATAACCACAACAAGAAGTTTTGCTTAAAAGTTTTTTGAGAGACAGGAAATGTGACCTTGTGTGTCTTCAAGAGACAAAAATGAAGGCCGTCTCACCTTCCGATATTCGCTCTTTTTGGGGTTATCACTCTGTTGATTTTGCAGCCCTTCATACAGTAGGCTTGTCAGGGGTGTCCTTGTAATGTGGGACAAGCGTGTGTACCGCTTGGTGTCTTCTTTTTGTGGTGACTTCTCGATCACTTGCATTCTTCAAACGGTCGAGAGTGGTTTCGCTTGGGCTTTCACAGGTGTGTATGGCCCTCAATCTAGGACTGATAAATTGAGATTTTGGGAAGAGCTCCGTCTCATTAAGGACAAGTGGTCTGGGCATTGGTGTGCAGGAGGAGATTTCAATGAGATCTTATACCCTCACGAAAGGAGCTCGGGTTTAAGCCCCTCTAATTCTATGAAGGAATTCCATAGCTTTATCAATAATTGTGCTCTGGTTGATCTTCCTTTACAAGGGGGTGATTTTACTTAGTCTAGAGGTGGCGAGGTTCCAGCTAGTTCAAGACTTGACCGTTTTCTTGTCTCCTTGGATTGGGAGGAACATTTTATCGATGCAATTCAAAAGAGGCTGCCTAGACCTCCTTCAAATCATTTCCCTATTTGCTTAGAAAATGGGGCGTTCCAGAGGGGGAGAATTCCTTTTAAATTTGAGAATATGTGACTCAAAGTTGAGGGGTTTCGTGATCTTATTAAAAGGTGGTGGGAAGAGCCTTGTGTTGAGGGATATGCTAGTTTCGTGGTTGAGAAGAAATTGAAGGTGATCAAAGCGGAAATCAAGGAATGGAATAAAGAGGTCTTTAGGGATATCAAGATTCAGAAATACAACCTCATGGATTCTATTAACCAACTTGACGTAAAGGAGGAAACTTCTGGTCTTTCTAATGAGGAATTGGGGCAGAGATGAGTTAGCGAAAGTCATCCTTATGCATGAGATAGCCTGGAGGCAAAAGTCAAGGGCATTGTGGCTTAGAGTTGGTGATCGAAATACAAGATTTTTTCATAGAGTAGCTAATTTTTGTAGGAAATTCAACTCTATGTCTTTTGCGATTGTGGATGGAAACCGTTCTAAGAATTGGGACGAGATAAAGTCTTCCATCCATGGGTTCTACAAATCCTTCTTTACCAAGTCTGAAACTTAAAGACCAAAGATTGACAACTTGATAATACCTTCTTTATCAGTCTATGCTAGAGAGGAGCTTCAGTTGGAGCTCTCAGAGGAGGAAATTTTTCAAACTCTTCATGATTGTTGTGGCGATAAATTTCCAGGCCCGAATGGTATGACTATGGCTTTCCTCCAGGCGAATTGGGACACTCTTAGAAGTGATGTTTTAAGGATGTTTTCAGAGTTTTACCACACTGGGAAATTTGCGGCAAGCCTCAATGCTACTTTTATTAGGTTGAATCCTAAAAAAGCCAATGCAGAAAATATTAGAGACTACCGACCAATCAGTTTAGTCGGATGCATTTACAAGTTTCTTTCTAAAGTTTTAGCCCAAAGATTGAGAGGTATTATAAGGTCTCTTATCTCTGAGAATCAGAACACCTTTGTAGGGGGACGTCAAATTCTGAATGCCGTACTCATTGCAAATGAGCTTATTGACTCTAGAATCAAATCGGGGATTCCGGGAGTTGTCTGCAAGTTGGACATTGAAAAGGCCTATGACCATATCAATTTGGAGTTTTTGATTTATGTCTTGAGTAGAATGGGATTCGGGGAGACGTGTATCACTTGGATTCGACAATGCGTCTCTTCGACTTCCTTTGCAATACTTGTCAATGGCTCTCTTACAGAATTTTTCTCGGCTTCTAGAGGCCTTCACCAAGAGGATCCGGTCTCTCCTCTTCTGTTTTTGTTGGTCATGGAGGTTTTCACCAGGATGTTGCTTGCAGCTACTTCAGCAGGGCTCGGGCTCCTATCTAGGTTTTCAGTGGGCTGAAGGAACTCAACTACAATTAATATATCCCATCTTCTCTTTGCTGATGATACAATCATTTTTTGTGACAATGATCGTGAGCAGATGTTGAACCTGCGTTGTATTCTTATTTGGTTTGAGGCAGTGTCTGATCTACGAGTCAACTTAGCTAAAAGTTCTATTTTGCCCGTGGGCCAGGTGGATAATATCCAATTGCTAGCGGGTGTGTTAGGATGCACCGTGGATTCTTTTCTTACCAACTATCTTGTTCTCCCTCTTGGAGCAAAATTCAAAGATAAATCTATCTGGGAGCCAGTAGTGGAAAGATTTGAGAAAAAGCTCTCTGGATGGAGAGCTAACTATCTTTCTAAGGGTGGTAGACTCACTCCCATCTGAAGCATTCTTTCTAGCATTCCCACTTACTTCCTATCTCTTTTTTCGATACCGGTGTCAGTGACGGCCAAGTTGGAAGCCATTCAAAGGAAATTCCTTTGGGGCTCTTTCGGGGCTGATTTCAAGTATCATTTAGTGAGATGGGATATTGTTAAGCTTTCCATGCCGGGAGGAGGGTTGGGAGTTAGAGACCTCAAGCTCTTTAATAAGGCTTTGCTTGGTAAGTGGCTATAGAGATTCATGAATGAGAAATGGTGAGGAGGGGCTTGGGTGGTTTCCCTCTAGACCTAATGGTCCTTATGGAGTAAGCCTTTGGAGGTTTATTTGTAAAGAATGGGATAGATTTTTCCTCATCTTTCTTTCGAAGTGGGCTCTAACTCTATCATTTTGTTTTGGCATGACCGTTGGTGTGAAGGTGCTCCTTTGAGGGATCTTTTCCATTCCCTTTATGCTCTTGTGGAGAATAAAGAAGCTACTATGGCTGCATATTGTGACACTGTATCTGGGTCGTGCATTTGATCACCTATTTTTATTCGTGATGCCTTAGTAGATGACGCCTCCCTTATAAGCTTGCTTATTGAGCTGAATGAAATTCCTATCGGGCAATCTTCTCTTGATTCAGTCAGATGGCATCTCAATCCTAAAAGGGGCTTCACGGTGAAGTCTTATTATATGAGGCTTGCCTCTGTGCCTTCTTCACCTTTGCATCGAATATTGGGAATGTGTTTTCCATGGAAAATTATTTGAAAATCTCTAATTCCATTTAGAGTGTCTTTTTTTGTTTGGGAGGCTGCCCATGACAGTATTTTAACTTACGATAATTTGCAAAGGAGGGGTAAGATCTTGGTGAACCGGTGCCCGTTATGCAAGGCTGCAGCAGAATCGGTGAACCAGTTATTGCTTCATTGCCCTTTTGTAAGAGCTCTTTGGGATCTAGCCTTTAGTTGCTTGGGAGTTGCTTGGGTTATGTCCAATTCTATTTCGGATCACCTCTATGCATGGGAGGGCTTTTTTTGTACGAAAGCGAAAAAGAAGAATGCCAGATTATTTTTTCATGCGATTTTTTTGGAGCATTTGGCGTGAAAGAAATAGAAGAGTCTTTGAGGGGGTGGAGATGCCGCTTCAATATTTCAAAGATTATTTCATCAAGTCTCTCCATTTTTGGGACAAAGGGATCTTTTGTTACTCTTCTCTTGATCTCTTAGATTTTGTGGATGGTGTGCATATGGGATGTGTATAGCCTTTTGTAGAGTGCTAACTTTGCATCCAACCTTTTGTTAATGTTATATATTTATTCTTTTCCTGATCCAAACCAAAAAAAAAAAAAAAAAAAAAAAAAAAAAAAAATTCAAAGCTTTAATGGATAAGATATGAAAAATGAAAAAGAATATTCAGCAGGGATTGGAAGCCTGTTTCCAAGTGAACACCCATAGATGTCTCTCTCCTTTCTCTCACCCAGCTTCCTTCAGCGAGCAGTTAAGCCCTGGCGACAAGTGCATGCATGATCAATGGAAAAAGGTACGTGCAACTTAGTTAAATATATTCCTACACATGCTATTACCTATGCAAATGGTAGAATTGAAGGTGATATAGATTACAAAATGGACACTCTTTTTCCCAATAATCAAAAAGCAGGGAACCTAATCAGGAATTTCTAATTATCAAATGTTACGTTTTCCAATGATATGCCATCCCAACAAAACGAATCTCTAGAACCATGGACAGGAACAAATCACTACCAATCCAAGAATAATGCCCCCTCACATTTCTGAAACGTGATTAAGCAGTGTGCGATGATGGTCCTACCTACTGTGGAATCTAACCAATTAGCATATCACATCATACTAATGGTAGCAATAATCGGTCAAGGTAGTCCTTCCTACTGATTTGGACGATCAATTAAGACATACCCTCCCCCGCCCTCAAAACCAGTGCATCTTGTCTGCGCTTCAAGACATTAAATAAAAAATCAGCAGCATACAGAAAGCATTTTCCACACCTGTTGCCAGTATTTCACCATTTCACAAGCAAGCCTTCGCTTCACAGCAAGTGTAGCTTTAGCACTATCAATTGCCATCCCAAGCTGGATATCGACACCCTATGTCACCACCAATACAGGAGTTAATTACAGCACATGAATTTGTTCAAAAATAACTTCCTATTTTGCAAGACTCTAATCAAAGATATAGATCAAAACAAGCTTTGCTATTTTAAACAAAAAGAAAAGACAAAGACAATACATGCAAGAGCAACCAATAAAGCAGCGGGATTGAGAAGCAGGTAGCACCTCAGTTTTAAAATATTCAATAGTGAATATCAAGAAAATTTGACAAAGTACAGCCTTAGATCAGTGAAGTTCAATAAACAGTGCGCATAGAGCACACAAAGACAGCTGAACTAAAGACGGCATTGACCAAGAAAAAGTCGCGCTCAAAACCTGTTGGTACATCCAAAGCAGAAAATATGTACAATTTTATTAATTTCTGCACATCGTGCTTGCATTTTTGACAATGAAACGAGAAGACAGGATATTTTCCCATATTAAATAGTTTTCGACAAATTTGCATCTCAGAAAGACAGTTACACTGATGCTGTTTATGTCAGATCCAAAATCAAGCCCTCCGATGCTCATCATTTGGGACGGGGGTTTCATGAGGCATTTCCAGTACCCCACTACAATCTGAGCCGCAAAAATAGCCACAGGATGAATTTACAGTTGTCCAACAAGTGGAGAGGGGTACACAATGCAATTGATCAACAGGTAAACCATGAAGCACAATTATGCTTTATGAGTTGAGGAAAGGCCCAAATTTGCTAATCCATTGGCTGCACCTGGATGTGCCAACTCACATAGTTGGTAAGGATAAAATTTCTGTGACAATGTTGAAGAGCAAAGTATTTATTATGCAGTGCAAATGTCCTATGATATGGAGGGTGGCATGGCAGAACTTTAAATATCAAACCAGAGCTAGTGCTTAAATTATTAGACTAATTCTACGGAGCTACGCACGGGAAGAGGGAATCACTTCAGGAATTCTGCGAGGAACACCTGAACGCCCCCCCCCTCCGGCGCGGATGACTGAGGAACATCTCAATGCTATATGTAGAAAGCGTAATACTTTCGGTTTGTGTGCGCATTAAAGGGGTGGAACTGTCCTAACTGCAGTACGGGATTTTTTATATATATATATATATATATATATATAAGAAATTGTAGCATGGGGATTATAGGCCATTTGTAGGGCCAGGATTGTGATGGTCCTATGTGATGCATTGTACTGCAAATTCTCCATCCATCCATATCTATACTCCAAAAGTCACGTCTAAGTAGGGTAAGCGGGTGCTGTGGGTCAAATGTAGCAATGTCATTACCTCTTTCCGGCAGAAAGGTTGGTTTCATTAGACCCTATATTGAACACTATCGATTCGCTCATGTGATGTTTTGCTTGGGAGGCCTTCTTTGATAGAAAAGCTAAAAAGAAGCATGCCAAATTATTCCATCATGTGATTTTTTGGAGTATTTGGCATGAAAGAAACAAAAGAGTCTTTGAAGGTATGGACATTCTGCTTCAACAATTAAAAGATAATTTCACAAAGTCTCTGTTTTGGGAATAAAGGGAACTTTTTGTACTCTTCTCTTAATCTCTTAGATGTTGTGAATAGTGTCCATATGGGATGTGTATACTGTATAGCCTTTTGTAGGATCCCAGTTTAGAGAGACATTTTGCTTTAATCAATCATAACTTAAGTTGTAATAATTGCCCAAATTTGTATTGCTTCTAGAAGCAATAAATATTTGACTTTCCAAGCTAAGCTTACTACAAACATTTCAATATAAAGGCATCATAATTTTTCTGACAATGAAAAAATCAGATACATACAGGAAGGGATGAAAAGGAATGCATGCAAAGGAAGCATTCTACAAAAGAACTGTAAAGATCCAAAATAGACATCATCCACACAGTCATCAAAACCAAAAGAAGCCCAACACAAGTTCCCAATTACCCCAAAATACAGAGCCTTGATCCAATTATCTTCGTTGTGCTGAAGACATATTTCCACACCCTCTGAGGGCCATTCCGTGTCGCTCTCTCCAAAGTATCACAGATGGCACTACCATGGCACTCTTCCTTAACTTTACTACCAAAGAAACCCTCCAAACCAAGAGATGGTTCTTAATATCATTTGAAGCTATCAAATTAATGTCTAAGAGATTGAAAACAAACTCTTAAGAGCTCTTATGGAATGACATTGAGGCCACAAATGATAAGTGGATTCACCAAAGCCAATCCCAGGGAACAATAGAGCTTCATAGGGTCTTTCCATCCACATGAAGATTTGTTTCCTAAGCCTCTCTCCAATAAAATCCCGAATAAGTTTGTGCATAGAGAATTTATTCACCAAGAATTCCTTCTTTTTGTAAATTATCACAAGCAAAAATATTCAAATGAGATGTTTCTAGACCTCCCCTTTGGAAAACTCCCCCAAAAGAGAAAAATGAACTATTAGGAGTTCGAAGCTTCTAGATAAGCTTCCGAGATAACCATTCATCTAAATGGGGTAGGATGCATGGAAGCAAAAAGAACAAAAGCCTTAAACACTACAGTTTAACTATAAAACCCCATTAGAGCCAATGTTCCATCTAACTATGCCATATGGTGACGCTGAATTTGGATGGTTTCCCGCTTCATTGAGTGGCTCTTATGGGTATATCCTTTGGAGACCAAAGGTTGGTAGAGATTATTTCCACACTTTTTCTTTGAGGTAGGTAATGGTTCTACCATCTTTTTAGGCACGATCATTGGTGTGGCGAGGCTCCCTTGAAAGAGTTTTTCCCTAGTCTTGACGTACTAGCGGTGGACATAGATGCTTCCGTTGCTGATTACCGGGAGCAAGTGTCTAGTAATAATGTTTGGGAGCCTGTTTTTGCCTGAGATGGCTTTACTGATGATGACACTCTAATAAGCTTAGTGAGGCCAAACAAGGGGACTCTTCACTTGATAGGGTGAGATGCGATCCGAATACTAAGGGGGACTTCACAATTAAATTTTTTTATTTTTAAGCTTCTACACTTGAATTATCCATTATTGGAGGCTCATTTTAAAAGAGGTTTCCCTTGCAAGCTCATATGAAAGTCTTTGGCCCCCCTTAAAGGTTCCTTTCTTCATTTGGGAAGGGAAGATACTAACTTGTGATAACCGCAAAAGAAGGGGAAGATCTTGGTTAACAGATGCTTCATATGCAAAAGGGACTCCGAATCAATCGATCATTTACTACCTCAGTTTAAAAAAGTGCGCCTCAACCTAGGCAAGAGGCGACACGGCCGGCGCCTCATGTTACCCCAAGTGCAGCAAATTTCCAAGGCACACTGGGGTGAGTACCTTAGATGCGCCTCAACCAAGGCGAAAGCATGGCGCTTTTCTAGCCTGATAGCACTTCCCGGTGGTAGAGAGAGTTTTGAGAAATTAGACAGCAAATGCCAAAATTTCTTCAAATTAGAACTTACCCAAGTAATGATTCACTAATTCGAGTAGAAGCCCCATCAAATTGCTTCAAATTGTTTCGAATTTTCAGCATTAATCTTCAAAACCCTAATTTGCGAAAACCCTAAATTTTCGATACCCCAATTTCTCTTTAATTGGATGCTTGTATTGTGGCTTAATGGAGACAGAGTGCGTCAATCTTCCTTTCTCATGCTTTTCCGGCAGCCCATCTTCACTGATGTGTAATTCTAGGGCTTCGAAAGTTGGATGGGCACTAATTACTGGATGGGTTGCCCGTTAGTCCAGCAATTCTAAGGTACATACCTACATACCATGCTAAAGTATACACTTATATAAGACGCATTCCATAATTGCGATAAACCATTACTTCATTTCCTCCAGCCGAGTAAGAAGCACGCACCTAATTAGATCAATAGATTTATTTATTTAGACAAAAAGTTCCCTGCAATGTACAAAAGATATTCACTACATCACCGAAAAGATCCACAAAAAATTATCAACTAATAATAATCTCAAATTGTCTTAATCATAAAATAACTATAAGTTAATGAATATAATAATTATTAATATTATTATTATATTGAAGGTCCCCAACATTAAGAACCCAACGAACACGAATATGATCCTTGGGCACTATTACTACAAGAAGCTAACCCTTACCCAATGAATGATATTTGTTCTCATTAAATTTGTGGATATTAGAACTGAATGTTGATTTAAAATTGTAGATTTGTAGGCTACTGTTGATTCTTATTTGGTGATGGTGGATTCTTGGTGATTTTACATCTTAATTTTGCTCCAATAAATCTTTTATGCTATGCAATGAGCCTTTGCCTGATTGTAGTGAACCTTTGCCAGATTGTTGTGAACCTTTGTCCAATTGTAGTGAACCTTTGGCACAGCCTATGTACCTCGCAAGGGACATACGTTTGTAACAAAAAATTTTCGCCGTTAGTCTTCTTTCTCTCTCTCTCCCCTCCCTGATCCTATATAACTAAAATATCTAGTGTTTCCCTTTTTCTTTGTGGTGTTTTTTATTCTATGAGTAAGCTAGTATTATTTTCTTTTCTTTTTTTTGGGGCAAGACAGTATGGCAGGTATTTTTACTGTTTGTGTATATTATGTTAATACTTGTCAATCTTGGTAAATTTTCAAAAATCTTCTCACTTTTTAGCATTTTGATTTTTTATATAAGTAAATTATATTGTTGTACCGTATTCTATGCTAGGCTTTACAACAATTGTAATGCATCTAGTCATTGTATCAATGCAAGTCTATAACTTATTTGGGCATAATATATTCTCTGAATAAATTTTCTGTAATTTTTTAGAAAAGTGCCCCTCACCTCATAGAGGCGTGCGCCGTCACCTCAAGCCTCATGCCTGGCGGCTCGGGACCCTTTTTCAAACTAAGTCTACTGCTCGACCATCAGTTTGCTAGGGCACTTGGGAATCCAGCTTTCAACTGCTCTGGCATTTCTTGGGTTGCTTCTCATTCCACTAAGAGATATCTTTCCGCTTGGGAGGGTTTCTTTAGTAGGAAAGTGAAAAAGAAGAAGAAGGCAACCATGCTTCTACTTCATGTCATTTATTGGAGTACAAGGAGAGAGAGAAATAGAAGAGTTTTTGAGACGTAGAAACTCCTTTTCAGCACTTGAAAGACAATTTCATCAAGACTCTCTACTTTTGGGATGATGGAAAGTTTAGCACTTCCTCTTTTGATGTAGCTGACTTTGTGGATAGCTTGTATCTTGAGTGTATGTAGTCTTTTGTATGATGCATCTTATGCATCTAATCTTTTAATCTTTCTATATCAACATATTACCTTTATTGTATCAAAAAAACTACGCCATATGACGAGTACCAATGAGCAAAATCATTAAGTTTGTCAAAAAAGTTAAGGACAGCATCATCATCAACAAAGGCATACCTAACTAACAACCAAAAAGCCAAAAAAATAAAAAAAACCTAAACCTAAAGAGTGACTGAACCCAGTTATCAGACAGTCACCAAGAGTAATCAGCAGTACACTCATCTCTATGCACAACAAGAACTCAAAAGGAAGGCATAGGTCTCTAAAGAGGCACCACCACGTCAATAGTCATGACAAAAGAGATGGAAGAATCATTACCAATCTCAAAAGACAATTCCATCCTCTTAAGAACATGTAAGTATGTGACTCCAAACACTATATCCATATGAACCTCTAGGCCTACAAGGAATCCATATGAGACCTTCCTCACCATAATTGATGCTTACAACCATTCTCCAAAGATTGACCTTTTCATAC
Organism: Carnegiea gigantea; assembly: GCA_029747015.1. NCBI lineage: Eukaryota > Viridiplantae > Streptophyta > Magnoliopsida > Caryophyllales > Cactaceae > Carnegiea > Carnegiea gigantea. Next base: position 437,702 of record JAKOGI010000555.1, on the reverse strand, counting down.
ATGAATCTCCAGATCCATTTTGTAACAAGTGCCTCATTGTGAACCCACAAATATTTAACAGTGAAACCAGCATTCAGGCATGCATTACTAAATAATTTTCAATTTCACAAGATGACACCTGAATAGTGATGGCAACGGGTCGGATTCGGATTGGATGTATAGACATCCAAATCCGATCCAATTAATAATCGGATTTGAAAATTCAATCCAAATCCGACTCCGTCGGATCGGATGTTAAATCCGATTCGGATTGGTTTCGGATCGGATTAAAACGGGATATAATCAGATATAAGATGATTATATATTTTATTCAATATTTGCACAATTTTTTATTTCCAACCTTATTTTTACTCACTTGTAACTACAATATTAAATATCTCTTTAATGTCAAATAACTTTTTATTGTAAACATTTCAATATTTGCACAATTTTTCATTTCCAATCTTATTTTTGCTCACTTGTAAGTGCAATATTAAATACCTATTTAATGTCAAATAACTTTAGAGTATAGACAATAGTACAACTGTCGGAAGAAAAGGGAGAAAGTACCATTTTGATTGACACAGATGAGAGAGTCAGAAAAAGATCGGAAGAGAAGAGGAAATTAGCTAAGAAAGAAGAGTGTACTCCACATAGAGTAGGCGAACCTTATGGGCATTTTTTGGGGGTTATCATATTAGGATTTTTCTATCTTCAAAAAAAATTGAAATTATTAAAAAAGATATCGGATCGGATGTTAATCGGATCAGATGGACTCTCCTCCAAATCCGCTCTGATCGGAGTCGGATTTGGATTATTTTTATCGGATTCCGAATCGGATTTTTTTTAATTGGATTCAAATCGGATAATTTTGCCTCGGATCGGATCAGATTTGCATCGAATTCGGACTATACTACCATCCCTACACGTGAAGTTATCACCTCAAACCAGCCACAAAGGAAATTTCCATATTGCTTTTAACTTGGTAGCCCCAAATAAAGTAAGGGAAATAAAGAAAGATACTTGGAATACTTAAAAGAACTTCCGATAAGAGCCAATGCCTCAAGTTAGACACCTGGACTTCCACTCACACATTCTTCTGAAAACCATTCAGCATCTGGCTCATTAAATTGGCTTCTGCTTAGAAATTGATCTCAAAGAAGACCAAGGCAGGAAATTGAAAAAGAATCAACAACCCAACCTAAAATGCCTGCAAGAAAATGGATATCATCCACCTCTCCGAAAAGCAAGGTGGAGCACCTTGATTGAATGCAGCAGTGTGACAAGGCCCAAAACAGCCTTAAACAACATAAGATTACATAAAAATTCACCAGCTGCTCACAATCATTATTGCAAGAGATAAATGTCTCATGAGCAAAGAAAAGATGAGATATACTAATGGCTATTCGATTCAATCGCCCACTTAAAACACAAAGATGAGACCAGCCATGCGCATTGAACGTAACATCCTGTTCAAGTCAACGAGAGAGAGAGAGAGAGAGAGAGAGAGAGAGAGAGAGAGAGAAATAGGGGTAACCCAGATGACTAGAAGCAGAAATGAAAAGATATTCAATCTGTTGGAGAACCACTGACGAGTACTGCAAAACCCTTCGAAGCCAACTAATCCAATTCTGCCCAAACCCTTCCCCATCACATACATAAGAAAATTCAGATAGACATGGTCATATGCCTCCTAAGTATAGCTTATATACAACTCTTGCCTCCTGGACTTAAATCTTGGAAGCAATAGGCTCATTAGAGATAAGCATAACATCATAAATATGACAATCCCAACAAAGGCATTCTAGCTTTCCGAAAGGAGACCTGCATGACACCTCTCAATCTGGGAACTAGCACCTCCAAAAGCAACTTGTAAAGAAACCGACCAAACTGATTGGCTAATATCCTCTAATGTAAAGTCCTATAATAATTAAATGATTGTAACGCTATCAAGAAAGCAATGAATCATGTAACCCAGTGTCTGTGGCTAGAAGCCAACCATAAGAGTCAAGTAAGCAAACAAAATGGTAACATGAGTTGCCATTCCTTGGCCCACCAAAAATTTCAACGTCTAGTATAGGGAAAGAGATACCATGAAAATGCGATGCATAGGAGTTCAATAGGTGGTTTGATCACACAATGCAATGATGTAAAGGGGAGAAGTCCATGTAAATACACAACAAAAGTTTGTTCCTTTTGAGCTTGTCAAAGTGGAGGAGCCATAAACGTATAGGATGGAGTAGTAAATCCGTAATTGCTTAATTGCATCTGAACAGAAAGCCAGAAAACAACTACTACCTGTCCCAAAGCCTGCAAGGAAAGGGCCCTTATAACTCCTTCAGCTAAGTCTACTGGCAAATTTCCTCTGCAATCAGGAAACTACACATGCTAAGCAACATGACAAATAATAAGAGACGAGCAGCAGCTCTTGAAGCTTATGATTCTAACCTTACTTCAGACGGAAGATGAGGGAAAACATGTCGGATAGCACAATCAAGGTACCCTGCTGCCTTCAAGAAGATATCTATAGAAGATCTTCTGCTTTCTGCACAAAATTAAAGATGGATATTGATAACTTCAAATGCAAATGGGAAAACAAGGGTCTTCCAAAATCCAAACCATATATGAAGAATTTAAAGAAAAATGTCAAGCAAGACTACAGAATGAAAATGACAGGAAGAAAAGAAACAAAACAGCACCACAATTGCCCCCCCCCCCCCCCAAAAAAAAAAAAAGAAAGGGACCTTTCAAAGATGGGAACATTTAAAGAAAAACGTCTAGTAGTCTAACAACAGTTAAAATCCTCTTAGAGCATTTAAAAACCCAATAAAAAATAGAATCCACCCACGTATAGAAATAGATCCCACATACGTTCATGGATTTTCCAGCAGCTCTAACATAAGCTATAAAAAGAATCTTAGGTTGAGAACTCACACATACATGCGGGTCTCAATGGCCTAGCAAACAGCGGTCCAGCTAGGGAAGCATTGGAAGTCGACACAACACCACCGCCAAAAAGAGAGTGGTTAACTAGATTGTTTAATCTAATCTATCAAATGAACTTTGATAACATTCTACAAGATAAATGGAGATTTTCCCAAACCGTGAACTCGTAACCATACGGGATTTCAGCTACTTAGTCATACTAGGAATTATGGGGAGAAGGCGATCAAAAGGAGGACAAGGAAGGGCATGGGGGCATGGTCATTTTAGAGTTTAGCCACCGAATCAGTTTCATGCAAAGGTCACAGACAGAAGGCATTCCACCTTCTAGGAAGAATAATAAATGACCATCTAAAGATTATATCTCAGGATACAGCTTTAATCAATTTCAAGAGCCCTATTTTAGAGTGCTTGGTTATGAAAATGATTCTTGTTGCTATAATCAAATAATCATGAAATGAATGACGGGTTAAATAAGTATCTTGTAGAATAAAGGACCACTTAGCATCTTGTATAGTAAAGGAACACTTAGCATCTTGTAGGAATAAAGAAACAATTTAAAAGTCCATTCCACTTTGGCAATTCAAACTATGTGTCTTGTTACATCATGTTCGGTGATTGCCAGTAACAGCATCTCAGCACCGCTACCAGTTGCCAAGACCGGCTACCCTACAATGGACTGTGCCAACAACACCATTGAATGGAACCTCTTCAGCATTTATTGTCCACAAAGAATACACATAAGCACAATATCTATGGGTCCTGTGATAATTTTTCAGTTGTTTATTTGTTTTCTATGAAAAATATCGGCCTCAAAGCTTCAATTCACTAGGATCAAGATAGGAACAATTTAGTTTCCATTGACAGGGTAAAGACATCAAAAATTTCAGCAATATACAAAGAGCCAGAGTCCACCATCGCAAGTATAATGTGTGCACCTACCATCTGAAACTTTTGGCTGATAACCATCGGAAGATATTCTAGGAAGAAGTAACAGGTTCGCTTGTGATAATGATATCATTGCCATCAAATGCAGGACAGACAACACCTCATACCAAGCATTAGACATAGCAGTTTCCTGAAAGATAGAAAAGACAAATTAAGTAATATCTTCCGGCATATCCAATTAGTTGATGGAAAAAGGACTAACAATGTTAATGGAGTATAAGCCCCAACCTCTGCAACATCCTCCTGATTAACCCAAACAAATTGTACCTTGTGCTGTAACGGACTCCCTGAAAACATAGGAAACTGTAGGACTTTAATCTTACGTGGATAAATACAACTGCATCGACAAGCGTCCGCATTGTTTACCATCCTTAACTAATCCAAGGAGAACAGGCAGGTAGTCCTCAAGGGCCTGCTGGAGATCTGACAAAGTTGAACCTCCTATAGAAGCAACATTTTCCAATTCATCACTATCTCATTACGCAATTAAGCAATGCACCCACCAGCAACCACTATTGATTCTTGGGATTAACTAACCATGTTGGGTTGCGGACTTTCTTCTCGATCGTGTAATTGTAGGTGCTTCATGACCAACCATTACAACAATTTGAGTTCTAAGAGCAGACAGACGTTCCACCACTCTCTTTGGGACCTGATCACCAAGACACTGAGAGAAGTCCACAGGTTTTGGAATTCGAAACCCAGGGAAGAAAACTGAGACTTCTCCAATATTGCTCGGCCGCCTTCTATGTCCCCCAGCATCTTGTGGCGTTGATGCAAAACAACCCATGTCCTAAAGAATATCTGTTCAAGTTGCAACAATGCAAAGTACCCTACATGAAGACAGCACAAGAATTCCGACAAATCAATAATTTTTAATAATGTGCATGCTTGCACTTGTTTCATCTGACACATCCAAATATATGCACGAAACAAAGAAAGGAAAGAAAAGTTACTCTAGACACAGAGTATCCTTTTCACCAAATGATGGTGTGGTTACAGTTCAAGAAGATCAAATTCAACCATTACATGATCACAAAACTTATAATGCATACATATTGAGACAGTAATATAACATGACAAAGACATAAGATGAGACACAGAACATCGGAATCTTCCATAAGTGAATGACTATTGTACAACACCACAACACTTCTACTGAATACTGTATAGAGCAATATTGTGCTTCCTCCTTTATGGTTAACCACTTAACCTTAAATAGCATTCTTCGTAAGAATGTACTGAGGAAATTAAAGATAATTGCCTGTCACATGAAATAGAGATAGCTGGGTAAACCATGCATGGTGTGCTAAGCAGGTAACCTTGAATGCCTCACAACACGGAAAACCCTTGTTCCCCAAGTAAACAAGAGGCTTGTGTGAACATATGTTTACGACACAAAGCAACAGAATTGTGAAAGGAGGTTACTTCAGGAGAAGAATGAACAAATTCATTTTATGTCAAGCATGCCCATTAGACAATTGTGCTTTATCTACTGATGGAAGTCAAGAGGTGGATGGAAAGACAATTATATATCTTAAGCGTAAACATTAAACAACAGATAGCAACCTCCAGGTACAGGTTCTGCTCCCGCTGTGATGCAGCTAGGGACGTCAAGATGGGCACAACCGTAATCGTAACATGAGTTGTTTTGTCATATGGACCGATGACTACCAAAACAAAACTACGCCTCGGAATTAGGCCACTACAAAAATTTAACCTCACTAGTTTATCATAATCTGCACCACATATGCTTATTGTATGCTCCAGAATTTAAGCCGAATAACATCTGCTTCACATAGATCCATTGTCACCATTACTTCCCCCACTAGCACCCCTCACTGATTGAGGTCGTTCCCTAAAAAACCAGGGCCAAAAAAATAAAAATTACCAACCGAATTCAAGTAGACCGACCTATACCCAGTTCAATTACACCATAATTGAAATCATTGAAACAAATCACAATACTTTATGCACCCAAAAAATTGCGGGGAGGGAAGAAGCAGAGCCCTTGCTCATTGACCTATACACACACAACAAATAGCAATATCAGACTAGAAAACAAAGTGCAAATGAGAACCAAAAAGAAGCTGAGCATAAGATTAGAGACCCTAATTGCCCAAAAGTCAAAACCCCATGTAAAGTTACACCAAAACACATCCATACAACAACTGATGGAAAATCAAAATTGAAGATGTCACCATCTTCAACAGATCAAGCATCAAATGAAAACAGAGAAAAGGAAAAATTCAAGCAGAATTTTAAAATTTGAGTTGATAAATACCAGAATGGACTAAAATTTCCAGCACCCAATTAGCAGGCCGGAGATATAGCGATCCGATTCCAGCTCTCTTGTGTTATTTCTCTCTTTCTCCCTCTAGCAGGACTCTTTGCCTCTCTCTCTGGCGTTGAGGAGTTGAGAGAGACGTTGTTTGTGACGCCACACCGTCCTCGTGTAATGGTGTTGGTTGGGGGTGACAGTTGAGTGTCGACTGGAAAGTGGTGGCCAATCTTGTGAGTTGTGTGTGTGTTGTGTGTTCTTGCCTTTACTCCTCTCTTTTCTTCTAGACCGTCTCTCTCTCTCTCTCTCTCTTTCTGTTGGAAGCCCTTCTCCAATTTTAAAATGCCATATGTAAGTAAATGTATGCCTGGTTTAGTCATCATGGTGTTTACTTTCAGTGCAACCAAAAAGCAAGATAAAAACAAACTTAGTGTTGACTATGTTTCTCAGTTTCAATGTAAAAGATAAGCCACTTTGAAATTTGGAGAACATCCCTACTAATTTTAATTAAATAAATTAATAACGACCAACATTAGGTAAGGGTAAGGGTAGTGCATAAATCTATTTTATTTTTATTTTTACAGTAATTTTATATTATTCATGCAATAATACTCAAATTCTTCCTATATCATTTGATATGGAGCAAAAATACACATTTCAGGATGTCTATAATGAAAAAGTTTCTAATTTCAAGATTGAAGTTTTAAAATTTTCCTAATTGTCATTTATGCTTTTTAGACTTGTTCTGGTTTCTTTGACACTAAGGGTCAATTTTATAAAAGTATCCAATAATTAAATTTAATTAGGACAATTGCCTAAAAATAAGGAAGAAGCCAGGAATTGATACTGAGGGGGGGCTGCATTATTCAATGTTTCAATTTATGATGTAAAAACATGATAAATTGTGATACTCCATATTTATAAATGGAGGGAGGAAAAGTCCTCTAAGAAATCTAGGGCATCAAACTAACTAATTAAAATGAAACACTCAAAGAAAATACTTAGTAACAAGAAGTTTTTGTATTCCTATCATTTAAAAATCAATAATCACTAAAAATCTAAATGAAGAATAAAATTTACAAGGGGAAACATTTACAATAAAAAGAATAAAGGAAAGCAAATAGGCTGAGGGATGAATGGGTCAAAACATGTTTATATTTTGGCTAAAACAGCTAATATAAATAGAAAAACTTATATTTTCTTTTCATTTTATAATGTTATCTTCAAAAGATTTGGCTCTTTTGCATTTCAAGAACCTTGATTTATTCATATAGTACAATAATGGCTTAATAAGTCTTGTTCAAAAATTTAATATATATATATATATATATATATATATATATATATATATATATATATATAGTGTGTGTGTGTGTGTGTGTGTGTGTGTGTGTGTAGGAGAAAGTGAACGGAAAAATTAAAATAAAGGCTTAACATGGAAAACAAAAGGTTAAGTCGAAGGAGGCGTCAAAACATAGTAAAAAATAATTAAAAACAAGAGAGACAATACTCATTTTTCTGAGTGCCCAACAAGAGAAGCCAATGAAGGAAAGAAATAGAAATAAAATAAGGATTAAATGTGTTAGTGTCAAAACTCAAACATCAATGTACACGAAGACAAAGCTCCACTTTCCCAAGCCATTGGCCAATTGTGCTACAAAATTACACTGCTAGTCATACAAAGCAAACCATAGATTTTTCTGAGCAGAGGATGGCATCTTGGCTCCATAGTAGCTTTGTCTTTGCCCACAAATATGCATGAATTGTGCATATGATGTGATTGTCTTCTTTAGAAATTTTCTTTATACCCTTTTTTTTAATTATTTATCCCTAGAAAAAGAAAAAGGTTTTCCATTTTCACAATTCAATTTACATAGCAGCAAAATCACTACTAGAAAATTGAATTGGTCGTTGTAGAACTCTAAATCAATAAGCAGCATTCCTTATTTTTCTGTTTGGTAATGATGGGAAGCAGCTAAGTGGGAAAGGAAAAAAATCAAAAATATCAATTGCAGGAATGAAAAATACAATGATAATAGCAATTAAAGTATGGTCATATCAATTATATTGTCAAATCAAGTAAGAATAAAAATATTTTCAATGATTAAAGCTAAGAATGAAGTTGCATGTGTGCTGATAGCAAATGCAATTGGAGATTAAGATGACGATTTAGTATCCCTCTCCATCCCCCACTAAAAAAAATCCTTGAAAACCTAAGAAACCATAAATGCGCATTTAGGTACAATATCTAACTCAAAAGTTTCAAAATTCCAAAACCTTGTAGACACACATTTATGTGGTTTGTCTTGCACTAAAATGCGTTGTGTTACAAATCAAGGGAACCAAACACCTCACTTTGACTAGATTTACTTGGGGGGGGGGGAAAAAAAAAGAAGATGCGAACAAGTGGTGCAAGCTTTGCTAAGATAGACAGCTAAGGCGCGTGTGCTGAATTATTTTCTCTCAATCCTCCCTAGTTCCACCATTTCAATTCATTTTCTTTCTTTTTTCTCTTTTTTTTTTTTTAACCGTTGGCAAAGGCAATAAATTGGATTTGACTGATGGCTTCATCTTGTAAAGGGAACAAAAATAGATCTTGTTTAATTCGTATAATATGCAATGGTATTATTTACCAACGATGGCCTAGTTTGATTTGTATGATGTAAAACAACATTACACTATTTCTTGAAATTAGATGACCTTTGTGGGTGAAAATTTTTATTATAATTATAGGATTCTTCCACTTCTAATTTCACGCACTTTACCTATCTACTTTATTTTCTCCCTCAAAATTATTCATCCAAATAGTAGGAGAAGACTATTGAAGAAAATTTAGTAAATTAATTTCATAACCACTTTACATATTTTAACATTAGTAATTACTTATTGTTTAGGTGTAATTAGTTATAAAGTATTATTTTGTAACAAATAATATGACAACTAACTACATATATGTATTTTGTAGGTATTGTCCACATCACTTGAAGAATTTGAAGGTTAAATTGAAAGTTTTTCTTTTGTTCATGTTTAAATTCAATATAATTAATTTATTGAGTTGTTCATGTCAGAAATTGTTGTCAATCATTATTATGAAAATATGAATTGAATATAATATTGGCCTAAAAGCTGATATTGGAATTATTTGCATGTTTAGTTTAGTAAATCATGTCATATAATTAAGCATCTTATTATATAATTATCAGTAAGTGATTATATAATTATATAACTTGATTATTGGCATATTCCGTTTAGTAAGTTATACAACAATACTAACTCTTACTCTCTCAGTATGGGTCTCGCTTGAGCTTGGTTTAGGAAGATCTAGATATAGCCAACCTTACCCTTACAAGTATTCTATTCAGTAAGTGATAATTGAAGAAAATTTAGTAAGTTATTATTTCATAATCACTTTATATTTTCTTCTATTATGTACTTAATGTAATATTTAATAAAAGTTCATATTAAATTTTAATTTAAAATAGGTAATTAAAATGCATGCTTGAGTCATAAATTAAAATGTAGCATAATTTGTGTTTTGTAGATATTGTTCACATCATTTGAAGAATTTCAGGGTTGAATTTTAAATATTTTTTTTATTATGTTCAATATAATTAATTTAATTTAGTTGTTCATATCAAAAATTATTATCAATTAATATGCATGGAATATATTATTGGCTTCAAAGTTGATATTGCAATTATTTGCTTGGTTAATTAGTAGTAAGTGATCATATTTATAACTTGATTGTTGGAATGTTTCATTAAGTGATTAATTATATGAGCATTAGTTAATTTTATTATTAAATTTATTAATAATGTTAAGCATTTTATTATTGGTGGATTTTCTGGGTACATAATGGATGTTGTGATTATTGATAATGAAGTAATGTGTCATTAATTAAGTTATTTTAAGCATTTTCCCTCCATTTAGAAGAAGTGACATCGATTCTTATGTTGTTGTATCGTTATCGGCTTGTCTTGCTTTGAGCTTCTTCTGCCTGGGTCTATGATGTTCTCGGCTTGTCTTTAGGCTTATGTTGTTGCCAGCTTGTCCTGCTTTGCACAGTTGCACTTAGCCTTCTATTGTTATAGGCATTAGGTTGGACTTATTCTTAGGCTTACAATGACAAAGTGCGAGGGGATACAATTAGGCCTAGGGGGCTTGCGCTGTTGTCGACTTGTCCTGCTTTCCTCCAATGTATGTACTTAACCTGTGGCACCTCCTTAGCAAGGGAAGCTATGAGTTGAATGTTTACCATCCTAAATAAGAGTTTTTGGATGCTATAAATCTCAAAATTGAATGTACTACATGTCAATAACTCAACTGAGGAATTGGACATTAATGCTCCCAACTTTATGGCTATTTATTTTCTTCGCACTACCACTGAGTTCACGTTTACAGCTACTCAGTGGACTAATCATGCGTCAGCAGGGGAGTCTGACATGGCTGTTAGTTCCACTAAAAAATCAATATTACTTGTTTTTAAATGACATGTCATCGTTGTGTGCTGGTATATATTAAGATTGTAATAACAAAGTATTTGTTCGTAAATTACATTAATGTCACTTGTTTCCTTACACATACACACACACATACACATATAGAGAGAGAGAGAGAGAGAGAGAGAGAGAGAGAGAGAGAGAATATGTATGTGTATTTATGTATATATGTTTGTATATGTGTGTGTGTGTATACACGCATATATATACACACATGCATGTAGGCGCGCACACATAGACATTCATACATATAGTATATAGTGTGTGTGTACGTACATACATACATACATACATACATACATATATATATATATATATATATATATATATGTATATGTGTGTGTGTACACACACACACACACACATATACATAAATATATATATATATATATATATATATATATATATATATATATATATATATATATATGTACATATATATACACATATACATATATATATATATATATATATATATATATATATATATATATATATATATATATATATATATGTAAGTATGTATGTATGCATGTATGTATGTATGTACATATATATATATACACACACACACACACACACACATACATACATACACACACACACACACACACACACACACATACATACATATATATACATACATATACATAGACATAGACACACACACACACACACACACACATATATATATGTGTGTGTGTGTGTGTGTGTGTGTGTGTGTGTGTGTAAGTGTATGCACACATATATACATGCGTGCACGCGCACACACACGTATACATACATACATATATATATACATACATACATACATGCATGCATATGCATGTGTGTGTGTGTGTGTGTACATGTGTGTGTATGTATATATACACACACACACGCACACACACATGTACATATACATATACGTACATACATACCTACATGTGTGTGTGTATATATGTATGTATGTATATGTATATGTATGTATATGCACATATGTATGTACGAACACACACACAAAGACATACACAAACACACTAACACGCACACAAAAATACGTGCACTTATATATGAATGTATACATATATGCGCGAGCGCGCACATACACGCAGATATATGCGTGTGTGTGTATAGACACACACGCGCTCATGTACATATACATATACATATACATATACATATACATATACATGTAGATATGCATATAGCACATGCTCCTTAGGTAATTCAATGCAAACAATAAGGAATTGCAATTTAGGACATGTTTATGTGGAATTGCTATTCATTATTTTAGAAAGCGATCCCCATGTCTAGCCACTCAACAGTTTTATGTATAGTCACTTACAATGTCGGCTGACAATTGCAAAGCAGTGGGAATCTACTCATAAGACAATAATTCAAGATCAGTTATCACGTGTAGAATTGCTGAAGATGCTTTAATAATTGTTACTTTTTATTATTCAAATGGCAAAAATAATTCATTTTACTGTTCATATTACTATTTAGATTACTTTTTGGACATATTTAAAGGTTCCAAAGTTTTATTTCAGTATCATCAATATTTTCTTCATTCAATAAAAGTAAGTTTCTATCCATTATATGGTCTCATTTATTTACATTTTATGTTTTTATTGATTTTATTAAAACTTTCAGTCTTATTCTCCATCTAGTATTAGACCAAGTGTCAACCTCACCATGATTCAAGGCTAAACCCTTAGAATTAGCCAAGGGACTTATCCATTAGCCTGAAGAATGTTAGTTTATCCTTAATGACATGCAAACATCCTTACTGAAAGCCTTCATAACTAGTTATCTGAACAATATATTCTTGTGTCAGTCAGTCTGGAGATTGGTGGTCCCAATTGTATGGTTGGAATAGAAGTGGTCCCAATGTGGTCCTATAGGAAGTGTTGTTAAGTAATTAATCATTTTTGGCTAGCACTAAGCATTTTTGTGTGCCATTTTGTATAGTTTAATTTTTTAATTTATTAGATTATTGTGAGACTAATTATTTTATCATTATGGTTGCATCATCTTCATAGTCCAGCATTCTGCATGAATTAAATGTTATTACTAATACCAAATTTCAAATCTATAGAGCTTATCTCGATAAAGCGTTTTTATCTTGATTACAACCAATTGCATAGAGTATGATTCTTTTCCACCTTTTCGAAAACCACTCAACTATTAGTTTAAAACTATTTATTATAATCAATGGATAAAATCGAAGAAAATATACCCTTTTTCGATTAGTTAAATGATTATTTTAGGAAACATGATCAATTTATTCCAAATTACAGCCCATTAACCTGTATCATAGAAAGACAAGCAAAATTATGACATATCCCCATTATACTAGAGGCAACCATCTCCATTCACCTCCCGTTACATACTATATGAATTCATGTCTCTAATGATGAGTCCGTCATAGGCAATCCTTTTAAAAAAAACCTAGGGATGGACATGGGGAGAAAGATCCACAAGAAATCCAAAATCTTGGATGTCCGAGTCTAATGACTGCAAGTGGTGCCAGGACATGTTCCTCACCTATGTCTTGTAAAGGAAAGATGCCAATGAAAATTATTAGAAAGAAAAATTCATTTTTGGTTTACTAACCTGTTCTTCTCAAAGAATAAGGCAAAAACTAAAACATCATTGTGATTCAATAAAAATTCCATGGAACAGTCTAACCTATGGTTGCCTCTTTAGTTTTGTTAAAAAGGAAGGATTAGCCCTTTGTACCGAAGTAAGAATACAAAGCAAGTATCAATATGAAAAGAAACTATTTCAAATGAAATCGGTTCGTTTTGTGAACACTTTGGTTATCCAAAAATATGAGCCCTTTCATCCAAAAAGAAAAGGCTTATTAAAAGATCTTTGAAAATTTATCCTAAAAAATACGAGCACAAAAATACATATTATTAAAAACCCAAAAAGAAGTCCAAAGACGATATCTCCAAAAACCTCAAAGAATACTATATAGAATCCATCTCAAACACAAGTTATTATTTGCTATTAGCATCATCAAATGGGACGCAAAGCTAACATATGGGTACAAGAAGATAATTATGCAACTCAAAGGGAAGAACCTCTGAAAAGCAATGCTTTCTCTTCTAATCAATAGTGAATCCAATTCAGAAGATGCCTTCTTTGAAATTTGAACATCTGATTTCAAGCCCTTCTGACTCTTAAGATGAATAAGTCACTTTATGTCCCAACAATCGCAATATGATCACTACAGATCAGTGTCATGGAGAACTTCGCTTTGAAGTTATTAAAAAAAAAAATTGAAGTCCCTGAGATTAAAACTCAATACCTTGAAAGGCTGAAACCTTTATTATTAGAAGATAAAGCCATCAATCCTGAGATCAAACCCTTTAGCCTCAAGCAAGTAATAGAAAATTATAAAGGACAGAGATCATACAATTGTAAATCTATAATAATCAAAGAATCAAAATATGAGGTCAGGCAGCTCAAGACTGAAGTAAAAGGCTTAAAGGAACAAATTAAAAACTCAAAATCTTGATATTGAGACAAATTCAATCGTTATTTCCCAAAGTCATGAACCCGAAAGGCGAGTTTCTCCTCTTGAATCTTTTAGACCTCCAAATCAATCCATATTCTCTTCACTTGAATTCAACCTTGGGGGACAAGAGATCACAAGTTCCTTTCAATCACCAATCATGTTAATTTTCAAAAAAGTTTGTTTCTATCACCACTGTCGTAGAAGATTTCAAACTTCATTATGTCGCACTTCTTTATAGTGGTGCCAACATAAATTGTATACAGGAAGGTTTAATTCCTTCCAAATATTTTGAAAAAACCAAAGAAAGAATGAGTAATACTATCAGTTCTCAACTTCAAATTAATTACAAATTTTCAAATGCTTATATTTGCAACAACGAATATTGCTTCATAAATATTTTTATCCTTGTCAAAAATCTTTAACAACAGGTTATTTGAGGAACTCCCTTTCTTACTCAAACATATACTTTTTCTATTGATTCTAAAGATGTTCATTCAAATATTCTGGGGAAAGACATTGAGTTTGAATTTGCTTTTCCAATTGAAAATGAAGATGATAAAATATGGAATCTAGGGTAATAGTGCAAAATCATATTCGAATTCAGGGAAGGGGTCATTTTTGGATCTGGAACAAATAGGTTCAAGAGATGAGAGAATTAAGGATAGCCATCAGAAAGACTAATCCAATCCATAATGATGTACCGAAAAAGACAAAATTTTTGTTACTTGACCAATCATCAGGAGAAGCAAATACAACGGGTACGCTAATTAGTAAGATTGATGAAGTAGCAATTAATGAAAAAATAACCAATTAGAAAGCTATAGTCATACTTATAATCCTCCAAGCTACTAACAAACAAATTATACCATTTGATCCCTCTACCATTCATTGTAATAAAATGTATCACGGAGGGATTTTATACTATGGAATCCATCGATTCCATATAATATGACTTAATTCCCACTTTTTTACAGCTTTATTCAAAGATGGGGTGGAGCCGAGGGGAATTTTTTAATTAAGCGGGCATGGTAGATCATACATTTA
>JAKOGI010000555.1:377500-417500 GCA_029747015.1 Carnegiea gigantea | reverse complement strand
CAATAGGAATTCTTATGATTCTTAGTTCTTTTTTCTTTCCTTTTTCTTTTTGCATTTATTTCTCACCTACAAATTTTCATTACATCAACTAGAATTGATTGCTGGGAGAGATATGTGAATTGGTACTAGTACCTTTTTTTTTATTTGTACGGTCATACATAAGATTCCAAAAGATACCATATTTATGGGGTAATAGAGCTCTTAATGAGGATTGTATCCATATGATTTTGCACTTCCCGACAAATATAATCTATTTCCTTATTCTAAGTGGGTATTCTATTCTGGGATATAAAGAACTTATTTTTCTTAACTCTTGAGTTCAGGAATACCTATATAACTTAAGCGACACAATAAAAGCTTTTTCTATTCTTTTATTAACCTATTTGTGTGTTGGATTTCATTCACCCCACAGTTGGGAACAAATGATTGGCTCTATCTACAAAGATTTTAGATTTGCACATAACGATCAAATTATATCTGGTCTTGTTTCCACTTTTCCAGTCATTCTAGATACAATTCTCAAATATGAGATTTTTCGTTATTTAAATCGGGTATCCCCATCACTTGTAGTGATTTATCATTCAATGAATGATTGAAAAGAAAAACGATATACGGATATGAATTCAATTAGAATTTTGAATTATAAGGTTTCTTACTTCGTACATAATCAAAGCATTCAAAATTGTACTTACTCCTTCTATTTCTACCCATCCAAGGCGGGGAGTTCCTCTCATATTCCAGTAATTAAATTCAGTTCAGTATGGTAAGTAGCAGAATCGTGGATAGGGAACTAGACTAGCAATCTACCCAATTTATTGTAGAAATTTTCGGGATCAACGATTGGACCATGCAAACTAGAAATACTTTTTCTTGGATAAAAGAACAGATTATTCGATCCATTTACGTATCGGTCATGATATATCTAATAACTTGGTCATCCATTTCAAATGCATATCCCATTTTTGCACAGCAAGGTTATGAAAATCCACGAGAAGCAACTGGGCGTATTGTATGTGCCAATTGCCATTTAGCTAATAAGCTCGTGGATATTGAGGTTCCACAAGTGGTTCTTCCTGATACTGTATTTGAAGTAGTTGTTCGAATTCCTTATGATATGCAACTAAAACAAGTTCTTGCTAATGGCAAAAAGGGGGGTTTGAATGTGGGAGCTGTTCTTATTTTACCTCAGGGATTTGAATTAGCCCCACTTGATCGTATTTCTCCCAAAATGAAAGAAAAGATAGGCAATCTTTCTTTTCAGAGCTATCGCCCCAATAAAAAAATATTATTGTGATAGGTCCTGTTCCTGGGCAAAAATATAGTGAAATCACCTTTTTGTTTCTTTCCCCGGACCCTACCACTAGGAAAGATGCTCACTTCTTAAAATATCCGATATATGTGGGTGGTAACAGGGGAAGGGGCCAGATTTATCCTGACGGAAGTAAGAGTAATAATACAGTTTATAATGCTACAGCAGCCGGTATAATAAAGAAAACTTTTTGAAAAGAAAAGGGCGGATATGAAATAACCATAGTAGATGCCTCAGATGGACGTGAAGTGGTTGATGTTATCCTTCCAGGACCAGAACTTCTTGTTTCAGAGGGTGAATCCATCAAACTTGATCAACCATTAACAAGTAATCCTAATGTGGGTGGATTTGGTCAGGGAGATGTAGAAATAGTACTTCAAGACCCATTGTGCGTACAAGGTCTTTTGTTCTTCTTTGCATCTGTTATTTTGGCACAAATCTTTTTGATTCTTAAAAAAAAAAAGCTCGAGAAGGTTCAATTGTCCGAAATGAATTTCTAGATTCGTGAATTTATCAACATCAAGTTCGCAACAAGAACAAAATTTTTTTCTAATTCTTTGACAATTTTGGACGATCAAGAAATAAAAAAATTATAAGAAGGCTGGTTTTTTTTAACACTATTTTTCGACATCTACGAGAGGTCTGGAATTACTTGTACTACATTCTTTGTTCGAATATGGATATATATTGCAAAGAGGACTATTTGACTTTTTTTACTTTTTTTCAATCGAAATTGGGATGATGTCACTATTATCAAATATCATATGATATCCCAATTTCATAGAGTGTATAAAAAGTTTTCTATTCGATTCTAGAATCAAATTCGACTAGATACTAGACTAAGCGGGGAATAAAACGAAAAGAGAAGATAAATAAATGAGGAGAATAAACGATTCTTGGGGGGATTCGTTGCCGTCCTGGTCTTCGACACACGATAAGCAAGTATGTGTACAATTCCTTATAATATATACACTAAAGTAGGGGACAAATCTAAAAAAAGATAGAGGAAAATTGATTGAACAAATGTAACTTCTTGCACGATATTTGATCCAGAAAGATATCGATTCTATTGTGTGATTCAATAAATCAAGTGATTCCTTCTTTCTTTTGGGAAGGGTCAATTAAAGAAGACTATCGAGAAAAAGATGTTTTGAATGACCAAATAAATGAATTTCCAAAAAGCATCATTGCATGGATCCCTTTTTTCATTTAGACAAAAAAAGGATTATGATAATAAAAAAATAAAAAAATTAACGGGACCTCCCCCTTCTTTGTTTGTCTAACTCAAGGGAGAAGGAAGGTCCCGTTGAGTTCTTATACTTTCATATCTATACCTTAGTTCGCCCGATTACTACAGGGATGAGCCCAATCCAGAATATGAACCATAAAAGAAAATACCTATTAAACCGATCACAAGAATGACGGTTACAGTACCTATTATCCAAAGAGGAATCCTTCCGGTAGTATTGGCCATTTACCCCACTTCCCCCCATATTTCATCAAGTGGTCGTGCTAGAGATATAAACAGTCATGGATAATTATGAAATGAGGTCCTTTCGAATGGGATAAGAGAATTCCTACTCGATTCTATAGATTTCTTTCGTTCTTTCTTTTTATTTAATTGAAAAAATAATTGGAAAATAAAACAGCAAGTACAAAAATGAGTAATAGCCCCAAGTAAAAACTGGTATGATTTAATTCAACATTTTATTCGTGTGGGTTTGATTATGTCGTAGCTCTATAATTCGGATTCAGTTTTGTTTATCGTTGGATGAACTGCATTGCAGATATTAACCTAAAAAAGAAACGGTAGGTACAGTTAGTCCGTGAACAGCCAACCATCGCATTGTAAAAATAAGATAGGTTTGATTTATGGTCATTGGGCCTCCTAAAAGGATCTACTAAATTCATTAAGTTGTTCCAAAGAATCAAAACGGCCTGTTATCAATGGAATTCCTTGTCGGCTCTCTGTGAAATATTCGTTTGGCCGAGGACTTCCAAACACATCCTAAGTTAAACCCGTGTTGACGAATAACCAACCGACAATGAATAGGGAAGGTGTGGTAATGCTATGAATGACCCAATATCGAATACTGGTAATAATATCAGCAAAAGAACGTTCTCCTGTGCTTCCAGATGTGTTGAGCTCCACATATTCTTGTACAGTAAAATGCAAGTCCGTAAAAATGAGATCAGTAAATTTACATTTACTTTCCATAAACTCTTTGTGGGATTACCCATATTGTACCAAATGTGTCTTTAGAGTATACCGAATCAGTATAGCTATCCTTCTTCTGACATAGCAAGGCAATTTTGATTAATATTGAAATGAAGGTGTGATACCCTTTTTCTTTTCATTCGAAATATTATTTATGTGGATGAACCCGATTACTGAGTCGACTGAGTCAAAATAAAAGTGAAGTTCAAATTGAAGTAAAAAGTATAGTGACATCTATAATCTAATAGTTAATAATTGATAAATCTGAAACTTTCAATTTGCACTTATTCTTTAGAATTCTGATTTTGACTTATTCTCCCACCGATCTTTCAAAATGGAAATTTAGGTAAGTGCTTTATATACATATGTATAAAAAGAACATATTTTATTTAGTTTCTTCATGCCTACTATAACTAGTTATTTCGGTTTTTTACTAGCGGCTTTAACTATAACTTCCGCTTTCTTTATAGGTCTGAGTAAGATAGGACTTATTTGAAATTAATTGAATGAACAACTCAAGAAATATTTCTGTGGGATTCCATATATTTTTTAGCTCTTTACTACGTCAATTGATAATTTTTGGTTATTGAAATTCATAAGCAATTCAGATTAATATTTAGAGATAGATATTACCTTTTTCTTTTTTTCCAAAGGAATTGAATGAAATGATTGAAGTTTTTCTATTTGGAATTGTCTTAAGTCTAATTCCTATTACTTTGGCTGGATTATTTCTAACCGCATATTTGCAATACAGACATGGTGATCAATTGGGCCTTTGATTAATTAGATTAATTAACGAATATTTTTTTGATTGACCTTTTGTAGATCAGAGAAAGTAGGAGGTCAAATCTAGATTACTGCTCAGTTATTTCAGTCTAATTCGATAATTAATTCGATTCGACCTGACAAGAATGGAATCACGCTTTGTAGGATTTGAACCTACGACATCGGGTTTTGGAGACCCACGTTGTACCGAATTGAACTAAGAGCGCTTTCTTATCATAATAGATAAGACTGTACAGAAAACTTTTTGTAACCAAAAACTACACCTACATCCTATATGCATACACTATCTATCATATAGAGTATGATAAAAAAAAATGATAAATTCTATTTTTAATCGATTTTAATTAAAATTGAATTCCTCCTTACTTCTCAGAGGAAAAGTAATTAGGTAGGGATGACAGGATTTGAACCCATGACATCTTGTACCCAAAACAAACGCACTACCAAGCTGCGCTACATCCCTTTCAATTCAATTGGTTTTAATAGTGTAATTGTAAAGAGTCCTTATCCTTGTCCTGTTTTCCACATCGTTATTTCCTGTATACATAATATATCTTGCCTTTTCCTCCTTTTGGTTTCATATCATATAAGGTATAATAAAAATATTTTGATATATATGAAAAAACCGTCGTAAATTCAAAAATACATTTCGGGAATGCTCAGTAGGAAGGGGCATGCCACTCTATTTTATGAAAAAAATAGATTTTATCTACCGAATTGTTGTATATTTATTTTAATTTGACTTAGCTTAGGGATTTTGTGTATAAACTAAAGTAGTCTTTAACTTGAAACCACCTATACATTTGATCGTAGATTAGATATGTATTGACTTTATCAAATATATTATATTAAAAAAATAAAGAAGGAGGATTTTCAATGCGAGATCTAAAAACATATCTTTCCGTGGCACCGGTCCTAAGTACTCTATGGTTTGGGGCTTTAGCTGGTCTATTAATAGAAATCAATCGTTTTTTCCTAGATGCGCTGACATTCCCCTTTTTTTCATTCTAGTTATTGACGTGGTAAGGGGGTAACGAAGATTAGAGATAGAATTAACTATCTGTGACTAACCCCCCTTTTCATAATATAAGAAGAGTAGAGGGGAGAAAGATGAAAAGTAGATTCAACCTCATCAAAACTTGGGATCCAGTTCGAATGTGAATCTAGGGTAACAGTATCTTTGGCAAAATCATATTCGACTATTAGGTAAAAATAGGCAATCTTGGTCCATTAGGTAAATAAACCTATTTGTTCCGGTATCTGGCCCGACTCTACACAAATATGATCCAGACATATATATATTATATGTATATGTGAGGACATATTTCTTCTCAAGAAGGAAAAGATGCGGGTATAGTCAAATGGTAAAATTTCTTTTTGCCAAGGAGAAGACGCGGGTTCGATTCCCGCTATCCGCTCAAGGTAAAGTAATTTCTTTACTACGATAAAGATAAAAAATTTTATATGGGTATAGTTGACCGCGATAGTGTAGTGATTCTATCCTTCTCGTTCTTTTTTTCTCTCACCCAAAAACAAAAGAAAAAACTAAATTAGTATTAGTTAATTTACTAGATTAACGGATTCAAATCTACAATTTTTTGATCAAATTTCCATTTTGCGCGCAGGGACAGGGCTTGAACCTGTGGCATCAAGGTTATGAGCCCTGCGAGCTACCCAGCAGCTCTACGCCGCGGCGTGCGGGGACAGGATTTGAACCTGTGACCTCAAGGTTATGAGTCTTGCGAGCTACCAAGCTGCTCTACCTTGCTCTGGAGAAGAGGACTGGGAACGAATTGATAAACAAGAATGAAATGCACCCTCTACTATATCTGTGCAAATAGAATAACCCATTTTTACAGAATGGTAAAGGGGTTCTCTATGATCAATGAGGATCATAGAAATGAAAATATCTTTTCATCCTTACCAACTGGATCTTGTTGCTTCTGGCAACAAACATGCGTGAACCATTTCACGAAGTATGTGTCCAGATAACCCAAAGTCTCGGTAATTAGCTCTCAGTCTTCCGGTCAAAAAACAATGTCTACGAAGATGCGCAGATGCACTATTACGTGGTGGAGATTGTAACTTTCCATGAATTTTCCTTTTATCGCTTAACGATGCAACCTTTCTTATTTCATTTTTTGAGGATCGGCGAATCAAATGATATTTTTGTTCCAATTTTTACCTCTTCTTCTCCCTCTGAATCAAACTCTTCTTTGCCATAATGGTTCAGTTCCTATTAGTCTCACTGATACAAGTCGGATCCTAGATGGAAAAGTGTATAAGAAAGGGGGGCTCCCTTCTGCATCGAAAGAAATGGGCCTATTGCGGATATAACACAAAAATTAACCAAATTTGCCCGATGTAGACGCAATCAGGAAAGCCGCATATGTGAATATATAACCTATGGAGAAGTGGGCTAATCCAACTAATCTTGCTTGTATAATAGAAAGAGCCACTGGTTTATCTCTCCATCGAATAAAATTAGCCAGAGGTGTGCGTTCATGAGCCCATGCTAAAGTTTCAATCGACTCCTGCCAATATCCATGCCACGAAATTAAAAACATAAATCTTGTGGCCCAAACAAGATGTTCAAATAAGAACATCCACGTCCAAACCGATAAACTATTCATACCAAAAGGGTTATATCCATTGATAAGTTGGGAAGAGTTTAACCATAGATAATCTCTTAACCATCCCATTAAATAAGTGGAAGATTCTTGAAATTGTGAAACATTACCCTGACATAATGTGATGTGTTTCTAATGCCAATAAAAGGTAACCCATCCAATGGTATTTAACATCCAGAAAACTGCAAAATAAAATGCATCCCAAGCCGAAATATCACAAGTACCGCCGCGTCCCGGACCATCACAAGGAAAACTATAACCGAAATCCTTTTTATCTGGCATTAACTTGAAACCGCGTGCATCTAAATCACCTTTTACTAAGATCAATGTAGTTGTATGTAAACCTAGAGTAATAGCATGATGAACCAAAAAGTCTCCAGGCCCTATTGTTAAGAATAGGGAATTACTATTCTCATTAATAGCATTTAAGCAGCCACGCAACCATATACTTCAACCTGCATTGAATGCTGGGCTACTTGTTGAGGATAAAAGTACATCAAACCCATAGGAAGTTTTACCATGAGTAGATTGTATCCATTGAGCAAATATAGGTTCGATCAAAATTTGTTTTTCTGGAGTACCAAAAGCAAGCATGACATCATTATGAACGTAAAGACCTAAAGTATGGAACCCTAAAAAGAGGCAGGCCCAACTTAAATGGGATGTGATAGCCTCTTTATGGTCTAACATTCTTGCCAATACATTATCCCCATTCTGTTTCGGATTGTAATCTCGAATGAAAAATATAGCTCCATGAGCAAAAGCTCCTGTCATGATGAATCCTTCGATGTATTGGTGATGCGTATATAACGCAACTTGAGTAGTAAAGTCTTGTGCTATGAATGCATAAGCGGGTAAAGAGTAAATGTGTTGGGCTACCAAAGAAGGTATAACCCTTAAAGAGGCTAAAGCAAGTCCTAATTGAAGATAAATCGAATTGTTGATTGTGTCATAAAGACCCTTATGTCCACGTCCCAATCGTCCTTCTGGAGGAATATGTGCTTCTAAAAGATCTTTCATACTGCGCCCAATTCCAAAGTTCGTTCTATGCATATGACCAGCAACAAGAAAAATCAATGTAATAGCTGAATGACTATGAGCAATATCAGTTAGCCATAAACTTTGCGTTTGCGGATGGAATCCCCCAAGAAAGGTTAGAATGGCAGTTCCTGCTGCTTGGGAGGTACCAAATAAATGACTGCTTGAATTGGGGTTTTGAGAAAGATTCCATTGACCTGTAAAAAGGGGGCCTAATTCTTGAGGATGTGGTAATATGTCTAAAAAATTATTCCATCGAACGTACTCTTCCCTGGATCCAAGAATAGCGACATGAACTAAATGTCCTGTCCAAGCCAAGGAACTTACTCCAAAGAGTCCTGACAAGTGATGATTGAGACGAGATTCGGCATTTTTGAACCACGAAATGCTCGGTTTCCATTTCGGTTGTAGGTGTAACCAACCCCCTAATAAGGATATAACAGAAAGAAATAATAGAAAAAGAGCTCCACTATAAAGATCTTCATTACTGCGTAAACTGATTATATACCACCACTGATAAAGACCAGAACAAGCGATATTCACTGAGCCAAGAGCACCCCCACGAGTAAAGGCTTCCACAGCCGGTTGACCAAAATGAGGATCTCAAATTGCATGAGCAATAGGTCTTACGTGTAAAGGGTCCCGTACCCATGACTCAAAATTTCCTTGCCAAGCTACATGAAACAAATTTCCAGAAGTCCACAGAAAAATTATTGCTAATTGCCCAAAGTGAGAAGCAAAAATATTCTGATAAATACGCTCTTCGGTAATATCGTCATGATTCTTGAAGTCATGTGCGGTAGTAATACCAAACCAAATACGACGAGTGGTGGGGTCCTGAGCTAAACCTTGGCTAAACCTTGGAAATCTTAATGCCAAAATGCCTTTCAAATCCTCCTAGCCATTATCCTACTGCAATAATTCGTGCCAAGAAGAACGCCCATGTTGTGGCAATTCCACCCAGAAGGTAATGGGTTACTCCTACAGCACGTCCTTGTACAATGCTTAAGGCTCGAGGCTGAGTAGCAGGAGCAACTTTTAATTTATTATGAGCCCAAACGATGGATTCAATAAGTTCTTGCTAATAACCACGTCCGCTAAATAGAAACATTAAACTACAAGCCCATACAAAATGAGCACCTAGGAAAAAGAGGCCATATGCAGATAATGAAGAACCATAAGACTGAATTACCTGGGATGCCTGTGCCCATAAGAAATCACGGAGCCACCCATTAATAGTAATAGAACTTTGCGCAAAGTTTCCTCCCGTGATATGAGTTACCACCCCTTGATCACTTATATTACCCCAAACATCTGACTGCATTTTTCAACTAAAATGGAATATTACTACCGAAATTGCATTGTACATCTAGAATAGCCCTAAGAATACATGATCCCATGTGGATACTTGACATGTTCCCCCTCTTCCAGGTCCATCACAAGGAAAATGAAACCCAAGATTTGCTTTATCCGGTATCAAACGATAGCTACGAGCAAATAGAACGCCCTTCAGAAGTATTAGTACTATCACATGAATAGTAAAAGCATGAATGTGGTGGACCAAAAAATCCGCGGTCCCTAATTGAATGGGTAACAAAGCTACTTTTCCATCCACTGCTACTAAATTACCACTCCCCTATGTCAAACTGATGCTTGTTGTTGCACCAGGAGCCATTGTACTAGACGCTAAAACATGGGTGTTTTGTATTCATTGAGCGAAGACGGGTTGTAATTGTATAACGGTATTTGAAAACATATCTTGGGGACGCCCTAAAGCGCTCATGGTATCATTATGAATATACAAACCAAAATTGTGAAACCCTGGAAATATAGATGCCCATTTGAGATGTGATATGATTGCATCGCGATGTCTAAGGACACGATCTATTAGATCATTGCATCGAGTAGTTGGATCATAGTCTCTTACCATAAAAATGGCTGTATGCGCAGCAGCACCAACTATGAGAAATCCACCCATCCACATGTGATGTGTAAACAATGAAAGTTGGGTACCATAGTCAGTAGCTAGATATGGATAAGGGGGCATCAAATACATATGGTGAGTTACAACAATGGTTAAAGAGCCTAACATGGCTAGATTGAGAAATAATTGAGCATGCCATGACGTTGTTAGGATCTCATATAGGCCTTTATGTCCTTGGCCTGTAAATGGGCCTTTATGGGCCTCTAAAATATCTTTTAGGCCATGACCAATGCCCCAGTTCGTTCTATACATGTGACCTGCTAGTAGGAAAAGAATTGCAATAGCTAAATGATGGTGTGCAATATCAGTCAGCCACAGGCCTCCAGTTACCAGATCTAATCCTCCACGAAAAATAAGAAATTCTGCATATTTTGACCAATTCAAGGTAAAAAATGGGGTTGCTCCTTCGGTAAAACTGGAATAAAGTTGAGCCAAAAGATCCCGATTCAAGATAAATTTATGAGGAAGTGGTGTCTCTTTAGGATCTACCCTAACATTTAGAAATTGATTAATCGATAAAGATACGTGTACTTGATGCCCCGCCTATGAAAGAGACCCAAGTCCTAGTAGCCCAGCTAAATGGTGGTTTAACAAGGATTCCACGTCTTAGAACCAAGCCAATTTTGGGGCAGCTTTGTGATAATGGAACCAACCAGCAAAAAGCATTAATGCTGCAAAGACCAATGCGCCAATTGTAGTGCAATAAAGTTGTAATTCACTAGTTATTCCAGATGCTCGCCAAGTTTGAAAAAATCCCAAGGTTATTTGTATTCCTCGGAAACCTCCGCCTACATCACCATTCAAGATTTCTTGGCCCACTAATGGCCAAACTACTTGGGCACTAGGTCCAATGTGAGTAGGATCGCTTAGCCATGCTTCGTAATTGGAAAAATGAGTACTGTGGAAATACATACCACTCAGCCAAAGAAAGATGATGGAGAGTTGACCAAAATGTGCACTAAAAATTATTCAGGAAATTTCCTCCACATCGCTGGTATGGCTATCGAAATCGTGAGCATCAGCATGTAGGTTCCAAATCCAAGTGGTAGTTTCAGGGCCTTTAGCTATCGTTCTTGAAAAATGACCTGGTCTGGCCCATTCCTCAAAAGAAGTTTTTACGGGATCTCTATTTACCAAAATTTTGACTTCTAGTTCCGGCGAACGTATAATCATTGAGTCCTCCTCTTTCCGGACAAGACATATAAAGAGACCTGCTAACAGTGAAATAATTAGCGAACCTCTGAGAGATGTTTAGAATTAGTTTCTTTCTCCCATCTCTCTCTTTTTTTTAGTTATTTACTAGAGTAATTATGATCTGGAAGTCGATCCAGGGCAAGTGTTCGGATCTATTATGGCATAGATGTGCGGTGCTCTACGGACCTTTTTAAAAATATTCTAAACCCCTTCTGGTTTTTGGATTAATGTAAAAACACTTTTTTGTGCAACTTAGCCCACTCTTATCTCAATTAGAAGGTATTAGATGGAGTTACTTAATGTTTTACTTTTCCATAGATTCTATTTTATTCTATTTTAATATATATTGAAAATAGAAATAAATTTTTGAATTTCTATTTTTCATTTTTGATTTTGAAATATTTAATTCATAAATATTTATTAATTCTAAAATAATTTAGTATTCGAATTCCATTTTTTTCTATTCTAAAAAAAATTCTATATTTATAATAGTAATTTATTTGTTTTAATAAGAAAAAAAAGATTCTGTACTTCAAGACCCCTAAATTTCTACAATGATCTCCGATAAAGAAAAACAAATAGCTTTTTTCAAACAAAAATTGCTTAAGCAAACATTGAAGAACAGTTTACTATGAAAAAGATTCAACAACAATTCAAAAATTAAGAAATTATTTAAAGATTATGTTTGCACTAATATTCCTAATGCTTTTTGGGATAGAAAAAAACGTATGGTAGAATTACCATATGAAAGGAATTTTGAAGAGAGAAATAATCCAACAAAAGAATGCTTAATTCCAATGAATAAAGAACTTTTAGAATTCTGCAAGAAGGAAATTCAATCCCACTTAAATAAAAAGCTTATTAGGTCTTCCAAATCTTCTTGGAGTTGTGCCGCCTTTTATGTTTATAATCAAGCTAAAAACGAACATGGTGTTACTAGATTGTGTTATTAATTACAAATCGCTCAACAAAATTCTTCAATGGATAAGATATCCAATTTCTAACAAAAAAAGATTGTTAGAAAGATTATATGATGCAAAATATTTTCAAAATCTGATATGAAATCCAGTTTCTGACAAATTCAAATTGTCGAAAAAGATTGACACAAAATTGTATTACGATTTCATTTGGGCATTACGAATGAAATGTGATTGTCATTCGAACTCAAAAATGCTCATTCTAAATTTCAGCATATTATAAATGATGTATCAATAATCATTCTAAATTTTCAATAGTATACATTGATGATCTTCTTATTTATTCAAGTAATTTAGATAAGTATTTCAAGCATAATACATTTTTTACTATTATTAAAATAAATGCTTTACTTGTTTCTGCTTCAAAGATGAGGTTATTTCAAACTAAAATTTGCTTTTGGGCCATGATATTTTCAATGGAACTATCCAATCTATTCAACGATCTATTAAATTTGCATACAAACTTCCTGACAAAATAAAAAAAAAATCAATTGCAATGATTTCTTGGTTATCTCAATTATGTTGTAGATCTCTTCCCTAAACTTTAGGAAGTTTCCAAACCTTCATTTCAAAAGTTTAGAAAAAATCCTCCTACATGGTCAGAAATGCATGCTCAAATAGTCAAATTCATTAAAGATAAAGTCACATTGCTTCCATCTTTTTTCATACCACATCCACAAGCATTCATGATAGTTAAAACAAACGCATGAGATATAAATTTTGGTGGAATTCTTAAGAAATGTCTTATCCAAAGTCCTGAACAATGATTAGGTTCTATAGTGGAGTCTGGACTAGACCTCAACTCAAGTATTCTACTATTAAAAGGACAGCTTATTTATTATCATAGGTAGTTCAAAATTTCAAGATGATTTGCATTATAAAAAATTAAGAATTGAATGTAAAAGTGCAAAAGAAGTTTTGGAAAAGGATATCCAAAATCTTGTTTCAAAGTAAATTTTTTCTCGATGGCAAGCAATACTCTTAGTTTTCGACTTTGAGATTGAATTTATTACTAGAGAGAAGAATTCCCTTCCTGATTTTCTTTCTAGAGAATTCCTTCAAGGAAAGTGACCTTGTTTCTATTTTTTTTAATTTATTTGAGATGGTGTCAAAACTTGATTTCCGAATTCAATTATGAACCACTCCTATTTCACATCAGATATTATGAATACCTCACTCTTAGGACCAATATACAATGAATACACAATTTTTATTGATTATCACCAATGGTTTTTCAATTCAAATTCATTGTTCTATGGTTAATTAAAGATTATCAAAGCCTATAGATCGCTTATACAAGAAGTGAACAGTCACCCTAAACTCATCATTTTACCCACAAGGCATACTGAAACCATAAGATAGTACAATTAATTAACACATTATAGGAGTAGACTTGATCAACACATTATTCAAGTCGTATCTGAGTTATTCTAGAAGCACACTTTTGTCAACTTGATGAAGCATGTTTCTACCATTCAGCAGGATCATTCCCATTGTATTATCCATATTATCCCAATACTATTCAACCTGATACAAATTAAACCCAAGAAGGAAAACACTACATCATCTGCAAAGAACTACATAAATTCAAAGATTATGCACAAATGATCAAATTCAACAATTAAGCCATTAGGGAACATTACGTAGATGCTACTTAGGTAATTCAATGCAAACAATAAGGAATTGCAATTCATCACAAGTTTATGTGGAATTTCTATTCAAGATATAACAAAAGCAATCCTTATGTGAAGCCACTCAACACTCCTATGCATAGCCACTTACAATGTTGGTTGATAATTGTAAACCGATGCGAACATACTTAGAGGACAATAATTCAAGATCAGTTATCACGCGTAGGACTGATGAAGATGCTTTAATAATTGTTACTTTTCATTATTCAAATGTCAGAAATCATGTCATTTTACCGTTCAAGTTAATATTCAAATTAGTTTTGGGACCTCTTCAAGGGGTTCCAAAATTGTATTTTAGGTTCATCGATCTTTTCCCCATCCTAAGAGATTAGTCCTTACTTCCTAGCAACCTTCTCCTTCCACTAATAAATTTCTTTCGGAATCTTGCACTGTAGTGCCATTCAATTAAAGTAAGTTTCTATTCATTTCATAGTCTCATGTATTTACATTTTGCATCCATTCAATAATACAAACACACCACTCGCCTACGCCCCACACATATATATATGTATGCGTGCGTGTGTGTGTATAATGCCCTGACCCCTTGTTGGTTGCGGAAAATTATGAGGAACAGCTTCAAGGATTATCAACTGGCCCCATAAATCACCGTAAGTCTTTCCGGCGCATTTTGTCTTCGCTTGCATACTGCCTGAGAAACTTTCCGAGAGTCATCCATCATAAGATTTTTTCATAGCATGCACGCTTAACTGTAGAGTTCTACAAAGTGGACTTCTCAAAAAGGAAGGTGCATCTTTAGTGACATAAGTAGTTATTTCGATCTTTTTAAGCCACACTTACAGTATTACAATCACCCCCACTTGAAGAGCATAGCTTCCTCATTATGCCTTACTAATTGGTCAACTTATAAGTCCTCTTAACCAGCGGTCCAACCCAATGTCTTTCCTCCACTAGGTGAGTGTTCATGGCTCTCTTGCCCACTGGTACAGCTCACAATTACGGATCAGTTCTAATACCATTTGTAATGCCACGACCCCTCTCTAGTTGCAGACGTTAATGAGGAATGACTTTAAGAATTATTGACTGGCTCACGAATCACCATAAGTCTTTTCGGCATGTTTTCTCCTCACTCACGCGCTGTCTGGGAAAACTTCTAGGAGGTCACCCAGTATAAGATCTTTCTATAGCAAGCACGCTTAACTATGGAGCTCTTCAAAGTGGGCTTCTCGCAAAGGAAGATGCACATTTGGTGATATAAGTAGTTATTTCAATTTTTTAAAGCCACACTTGGGCTATTATAGTGTGTATGTGTGTGTACACACACATGCATGCAAATACACGCTCGCGTGCGCACACACACACGCACAGATATATATATATATATATATATATATATATATATATATATATATATATATATATATATATATATATATAATATATATATATATATGTAAACACACATGTACATGCATAGATACATATATGCACATACACACACGCGCGCACACACGCGCGCACATACATATATATGTGTATGCATGTGTGCGCGTGTGCGCGCATGTGTATGTGCATATATGCATGTATGCATGTATATGTGTGTGTGTATATATATACATACATAGATATAAATATACACATATATACATGTGCATATACATACATATACATATACATATATATATATATATATATATATATATATATATATATGTATGTATATATTATATTATATTATATTATATTATATTATATAAATTACTCAAATATACCTTCAGTTTTGTGTAAACTATACTAAGAACTCTCGGGTTTTAAAACTAATTATAAGGTTAGTTGATTTGTGAGGTAACTAACAAAAAGGATCTTCAAAATTTTATGCAAACTATTTTGAAGTCCCCTCTACTATTTTAGTTCTTAGAAATCGCCCATAACTTTTCATATTTGCATATTTTACCCAAATATTTAAAAACTTGATTTCAAAAAATTTTATTTTGTGCATGTATATTTTCTTGCATAAGTACTATTTAGGACCCTCTTTTCATTAATATCAGAGCCACATTACTAAAAATAATTAAAATAATTAAGCTAATTAATGATTAATTAAGCTAATTTACTGTGTTTAATGCATGAATCATTACTTACTTGCCCCACTTATAATTATTTATATGTTGTTCACTCATCGGAAGAAATCAATTCAGTAGCACCTCAATTAAACTATATTACTGATATAGTTTTAGAATCAAAAGCGAATTAGTTAAAAGTAAGACTGAAATTAAGAAAATTAAGAAGCAATTGTTTATAATTCATCTTTCTTTAGTTAACGAAATTAGACATAGTGAAAAATATACTTTGGTATGGGTACTTTATTTCAGCATAGATATCCTTTCCAAAACCCAAAAAATAAAAATCTATTTTTTTTGCATGATATAAAAATCCAAAAAGAAGTAGGAGAAAAACTAGCTGAAAAGTCATCTGAAAAGGCAGAGAAAGAAGAAGAGGATAGAGAATTAGCAGTTCGATCTTGAAGAATTATATCACTACTAAAAATTTTGTTTTTCCGACAGAAAATGCCGACCCAAAAAGAGACTGTCGCAAAGGCCGGCGGACGGAGAGACGGGAAAAGTAAACAAAGGCGGCGAATATTCCGACGGACATATATTTCGTCGGAATCTCCGACGGAATCCGATGGATCCGTCGGAATTCCGACGGAACATCCGTGGGAACTCTGGTCAGCATTGACCAGATCTCAGCAAAAATTGATAAATTTTTTTAAAAAAAATATACTCTGTCTGACGGAATATTTCGTTCGACGTTCCATCTAACGGAATATTCCGTTGGCCAAAGTTTTAAACCCCCCAGCCCGAGTCCTTCTTCATTTCGGATGGCGAAATAGAGAGAGTGGGAGAGCACGACTTAGAGAGAGAGGGGGGGAGCGCCGTGGGTGTCGCCGCCGTGAGCTTGCTGTCGGCCGCTGGTGTTGCCGCCGCCGTGTAGCCTGCCGCCGCCGCCGTCCACTTTGTCGCCGGCCAACCCACCCAATTCCACCACCAATTTTCTCTTGTAATTTCAAGTAAGTGGTTTATTTAGTTTGTAGTAAATTTTTTGATGAATTTGACAAATTTGAGCTAAAATTTAACAATTATGTGATAATTTGTGTTGGTTGTGGAAATTTTATTGAGTGATAATTTGTGTTGGTTGTTGAAATTTTATTGAGTTATTTGTAGATTTTGGGTTTTGAATTTGATCATGTTGATGTGAATATGAAAGTTTACTATATAAGTGTTATTTGTTTAATTTGTAGTACATATTTTGATGAAATTGAGAAATTGAAGTTGCAATTTAACAATTACATGGTAATTTGTGTAGGCTGCAGAAATTTTATTGAGTAATTGGTAGATTTTAGATTTTAAAAGTAGTTGTGTCCCCAGCTTAAGGTGCCCATTTTTTTTAAAATTTTTTTTGAAAATTCCGACGGAATTTTCAACGAAACTTTAAATTTTTCGAATTCTTTTTTAAAAAAATGAGGCAGATGGAGCCGACAGACTTTTTCGCCGTCGGATGCAAGCTTTTCCGTTGGAACCCGATTCCGACGGCATCCTTTTTCCGTCGGAACAGTGCCGATGGAATGGTATATTTCGTCGGAACATGTTCCCGACCCGCTTTATTCTGACTATCCCTTTCGGTCGGCTATTCCGTCGGAATATCATTTTTCCGACGGAAAAAGTTACTTTTTCAGTCGGAAATTCCGTCAGAAAAATTAGATTTTTTAGTAGTTAAGAACAAAATTTGGAAGAGTTAAATAAAATCATGGACGCAATAACAGACAAACAAGATATATTATCTAATGATAATGAAAAGACAAATAATGTCCAATTAGAAGAGGAAATATATTAGCAGATGAACCTAATTAAACTAGAGAATCTTAATGTTGTATCTTTAGAAAGAGTTAGAGGGAAACTGGACAAAAAAAATAGTAAAATGGTAGTTGATGATGAGATTAATGAGATTGGAGAAGAATATAGCATAGATGAAATCGCATCCAATCTCGCTAACAATGTCATTCCCAAATCTAAAGAATTTGGTGAACCTTCTAGAAGAAATACATATTTTATGAGACCTAGGTATGTTCCAGTAGGGTATACAACTAATTTTTCCCTTGGGTTTTTCCCAAGGAAAACTACAACCTTTGAAGAGATTGGTCTTACCCCAATTAACCAAACATGATACATTTTAAACATCGATGGAGCTCGTAATATAGAAGAAATATTTGAACATTGGAAAAGGGGCTTGAATAGTATCCTAAACTTAAATGCTACATGGCCTGCTGGAAATTTCCTAAATTATATCGAATATAGTTTTTCTGCCACGGTAACTAACTGGTATGATTCATTAAATGAGAATGGTAAAAATGCATTAAAAATGATGGAAACACTAGCTGCAATGTTCAAAAATATATGTAAAGAAATTGAAACCGAATTCATCGGAGCAAAACTTGACTCCGAAGAAAAAGTAAGAAAATGGTAAAGAAAGATTAATAATATAGAGTAATGGGATATGAGATTTCTGAAAAATTACATTGCTGAATTTAGTCAATATTATTACAAAATTAGGCATAATAAGTCTAATGTTGGTATGTTCTATGACAAATTGGCATATCTAATAAATTTCATAATTAATGAAAAATACATTTCACGGCTTGAAAAAGCAGATATCATTAATACCTTTGGTTCAAGAATATCTTATTTAAGAAAATGGGTTAATGATTAATACCTTGATGTCTAAAAGCAAAAGAAAAATCAAAAAAATAATTTCTAACTTGTTGGAATTCTCCTCGCCAATGGGGAAAGGAACCTGAAAGGAGAAGGAAAAGAAAATTTTATAAGAAAAAGAGCTTTAATAAGCAAAGATGAGAGAAATAAAAAAGAAAATATTATAATACACCAAGCCCTAAAAAACAAAGATTTTTTAAGAAAACCGCTTATTGTCCTATCAGAAAAAAATTATAAGTGTTGGGTATGCAAAGAAGTAGGTCATTATGCAAACAAATACAAAAATATCAAGAATAACAAGGGCATTGAAACCTTGGGAAGTCTGGACTATTTTGAACTAGTGAGCATGAAGCATTATATCTTGCTTTGAAAAACACAAGAGAATTGTTGAGATTGTACTAGAAGATGAATATGAAGAGAGTGATTATGAAGAAACTAGTCATATGATGTAAAGTATTTAATTAGTCTTAGTGATATTTAAGGAGAAGAATTTATCGTGGATAATGTGAATGAAGAAGTCAAAGGAGATTGAACCCTTCCCATAATTCAAGAAGATATGATCTATAAAAAAATTCATCTTTCAATTAAAGAATAAGTACGCATGTGAAATGATGGAAAGAGATCTAGAAATGAAAGACTATGAGTATGATGTAGGAGAAGTTAATCTCATCAATTGAGAAAATATCCTTAAACATAACAAAGATAGAAAGCATAGGTATATCCATGTTAGAAGTGTCCAAGTTTAAATTTACTCCATTACAGTATCATGACAAAGATATTGATCTTTATACTCTACTCTGTGATATTAGACATATCAAATTTAATAATTAAATCATCATAGGAATTAAGACTAATTTATGTAATGGATTAGTAGGACTTAATTATCGACATGGATACTATGTAAGTCAAAAAGAGGAGTTTGCTAAAAATTTCTTATCTCTTATGATAAAAATAGTTGGGATAGATATGAAAAGAGGAGATTACTTACTAAGGATATTTTGAAAAATAATCTATAAATTAGATAATACTATAGATCCAAAGACCAAAGTAACAATGACAGAGGCAGAAAAACTTAAGAGTCCTACTCTAATGCAAAAAATTCAAAGGATAAAGTCTAACCCGCAAGATATAAAAATTGATAAGTCATCTATATCTAGTTTTGCCAATCCTATGAAAATCAATAAGAAAAATATGATAAAAATTGATGAAAATGGTAAAATTACCACAAAATCCCAATTATTAAGAAGCATGAGTGCAAGATCAGAATGAGGAGAAGAGTCTTCATTAGCTAGAGAAGAACTTAAAGAAGATGATATAATTAGTATGACCAGTAAAATGAGTAGAATAAGTTTTGAACCCGCAAGACACATTGTAGACCAAAATATAAGTCTAGACAGAAAAGTCATTGGATACAAAACAAGAACTATAAGTTAGCCTATTTACGAAGATGAATTAGTAAAAAATATGACTATGAAGATATGTTATGAAGTCACCAATGTAGATCCTAATAGCATCTATATCCCAATAAATGTATGCTTAGAGGGATATAATAAATATGAATTGTGTGCCTACATAGATAGTGGTTGTTCTGTATGCTTTGAAATAAGATCATTATTTCCCGAATATATGTGGTGAAAGGCTAAGAATGCTTTTTACAAGTAAGGTTAGCTGATAATAGCATTATGAGCCACAAAGAAGCCATAAAAGGTTATTCATATAGTTTGGAGGAGTCCAATATAATATACTAGTTCTATGGGCTACTGATCAACGCTCTTATGATATGATTATTGAAAATAATTTTCAGAGACTATATTGTCCATGCACACATATCATAAAGCAAATAATATTTACAATTATGGTCACTTAGTTCCTATTAAAAAATTAAGTAAGGCTTATACTCATCAGAAGATTGAGTTCACATGTAGCCAGCATGGTGAGAAGGTAATGCCTGCATAACATGAGATAGCACTAATAATCTCATTACTTGAATTATGTATTAAAGAACAGATTGCTGAACAACAAGAACAATTATGCAAAGAACTATACCATGATAATCCTCTAAAATTTTGGGATAAAGATAAGAAATTTGCAAATATTACTTTATTAAATCTCAACACTATTATTTGAGTCAAACAAATGGTTTATACACACTAGAATATCCAAGAATTTGATAAGCAAATCAAAGAACTTCAAAATAAAGGATTAATCAGGAATATCAAGAGTCCTTACTCCAATCCTGCCTTTATGGTAAGAAATCATACTGAGGAAAAAAGAGGAAAAATAAGAATGGTAATAAACTACAAAAAGCTTAATGATAATACTATTTTTGATGACTATCATATTCGTAACAAAACCGTCCTTTTCAATAGAATTTAAGAGGCCTCTTGGTTCTCGAAAATAGATTGCAAAAGTAAATATTAACAGATAAAAATGGATGAAGAAAGTACTCCTTTAACTGCTTTTAGTGCCCCTCAAATATTCAAAGAAGAATGGATAATATTTTCAAAGATCTTAATCACTGTTGTTTAGTTTACATCGATGATATCCTTGTCTTTTCCAAGACCATAGAACAACACAAAGACGATGTCCTAGTTGTCACCCGAAGATGCATTCAGCATGGTATAATCCTTGGTAAGAACAAGTGCATTTATGTTGAACAAGAAATTGGATTTTTAGGCTTAGAGATAAAAGTTAGACAAATCGTTTTACAAAAGTATATTTTAGAAAAAATAGAAAATTTTCCTAAAAAGATTGAAGATAGAAAGTAATTAAAAAGGTTTCTCAGATGTCTTACCTATGCTTTAGATTTCATTAAAGATTTAGTTAAATTAAGAAAGCCATTGCAGCAAAAACCCAAGAAAAAAGTAAATTGGACATGGACCCCTAGTGATTCAAAGATTGTTCAGAACTTCAAAAGATGTGTAAAAATCTTTATATTCTTAATTGGCCTCATGAAGGAGATGACTTAATTATTGAGACAAATACCAGCAATGAGCACTGGAGTGCAATACTCAAAATCAAAGAAGGAGAAAAACTCTGCAAATATTGCAGTGAAAATTTTAATAGAGCAGAATACAATTATCCTACAATGGAAAAATAAATCCTTGCATTCATAAGGGAAATTGAAAAGCTCTCAATCTTTTTAGCTCCAAAAACTTTTCTGATTCGAACTCATTGCAAAGGAATACTTGTTTTTGTGAAAAAGAATTTACTAAATATGCAAGCGCAAGAGCTACTCCTGCATTGGCAATTATGGCTTAACCGGTTTTCTTTCTCTATTGAACACATGTAGGGACTGAAGAATTCTCTGGCAGATAGTTTAATTCGTGAACTCGCCAATGGTAATCATCAGAGCAGAACTCTTGCTGGAAAAGGAGGAAATCCAAAATGAAATGCCATTACGACTAGAATGGATTTCACCTTCTAGTAAAATCCTTATGGATTTTTTAGAATTTCATACAAAAAGTAGATCATGTTTTGGTGTGCTATCTTCTGCCTACCTAATAGCCTAAGGATTTAGCCTTCTAGAGTCACAAATTAATTACCTAAGATGTCCTTAT
The DNA here is from genome assembly GCA_029747015.1 of Carnegiea gigantea. Classification (NCBI taxonomy): domain Eukaryota; kingdom Viridiplantae; phylum Streptophyta; class Magnoliopsida; order Caryophyllales; family Cactaceae; genus Carnegiea; species Carnegiea gigantea. The sequence goes on along the minus strand of JAKOGI010000555.1, from coordinate 395,386 downwards.
GATATCTAAGAAATAATAAGTTCCCATCTCCAAGAAAAATAGTTCAAGAAGTGGTGTGCATTCTGCATCGACTACTATCATACTTGTTCCTATGACATTTAGGAATCACGGAGTACTACAATCTACTTTCTTGATAGATTTGAATTTGGTGGTATTAGTTTTCCTGCAAATTCGATCTCTCTAGATGACCCCGTCGCGAAAGCCTTAGAATATGAAATGGTAGCTTACCTCATGAAAATCCCAGATTCGAAATATCCAATTTTCTCAAGACTAAATTTCAACAATGCACGTTCAGAAGGATCCATTAGATTCTTACATCTCCTGATGGTCTAACAAAAATTCCATACAGTAGATGCCTACATATGCAGGTACATTGTGCAATAATTGAACATGAAAATGGAAAACCTAAAGCAACCCATTATCTTGTTCAAATAGTTGATTTAGATGACCCCAATGATCAACGACAATAATGATTTCTAGAACGACAAGAATTAGTTCGTGATCATGCTTCAGCAAAAGCCGTCAATTTTTATAAAATTTATCATCAAATGTGGGCACTAATTCAATAAGGAAGGACACTAATGCATTGTGGGAACACTACTTTTATTTATCATAATAAATTTATCAAATATTTGAAAGTAGAGTGAGCTACTTCAAAGGATGTTTTGGTTATCTCTTTGACGTTGGAGTTGAAAAATTCTTATCAGAAAACAGAAAGAAATATCTTCATGAATTATTTGCAAAATGGAATCCAGAGCATCTTCGATTTGATGAAGATTTTGATGATTATCTAGATAATGATGGATTGAAAGACATTATTGGAGATGAAGGCATGCAAAATCTCAATATAGATGATTAGTCTTGTCCGCATTAACGGCTCTGAAAAGTTATTGGTCCATTATTGTACTATTTTTTTAAGTATCAAGTCATTAAAATAATGTTATCTACTAGCTTGTAAGGTAGAGGTCGAGGCATACAAGGTAAGAGTTGAGGCTTTGGAGGCACAGATCAAAGTGTGCATATCCACGGTGGCTAAAAGTGGAGCCGTCTAAGTATCCACCACTCTAAGGGGAATGCACCAAAACCTCCTGCCTTCCATGGTGCCAGGAGTGCAAGGGAGACATATAACTTTCTTTGGGGACTCAAAGCCTATTTCTAGGCAATGAAAATCGGGGATGACACCCAAAACGTAAGCAATGCCGCGTTCTCCCTTAAGGATATAGCCCTTGTTTGGTGGCATCGCAAGTGTGACGACATCAGGAAGTGATTCGATCCCATTAACACATGGGACGGGCTCAAGAAGGAATTCAAGAAGTAGCTCTATTCAAAGGATGCTGAATACAAGGCTAGGGCCATGCTTTGACGCCTTCAATATAAAGGTAGTTAGATCCGAGAGTATGTTAAGGAGTTTCAAGAGCTACTCTTGGAGATTCCGAGTATGAGAGAGCATGATGCACTCTTTCGCTTCCTCAACGGCCTTCGGGATGAGCCAAGATGGAGCTAAAGAGGCGAGGGGTGCAAGACCTCGCATTGGATGATTGTCGTCGTCTAGTCACTCATCAAGTTTGGGGAAAGTCCTCAAAGTTATGAGTGAGAAGATCCAAGATGATAGTAACAATGATGGAGACCAGGACAAGTCTCCTAGGCGGGACAAGCCAACAACATTTAAGAATAAGGGGAAGGACAAGAAGGATGAGATGCTGAAGAAGATCTCATGCTTCCTTTGTAATGGGCCTCATCGGGTTTCGAGTGCCTGAAGCATAGGAAACTTATCGCTCTTGTGATGAAGGAAGAGAGTTAAGAAAAGGAAAAGAAGATTTTCTCAATATCACTCCTAAGTGCCATTGAAACTAAGGAGGGGGAGCAACCTGGTGGACGCATATATGTAGAAACTGGAGTTAAAGGCAGGAAACTCTAAGCTGCGGTGGACACTGGTGTGAACACCGTGTATATGGCGGAGAGCTTGCTGATGAGATTAGCCTGCTTTACAAGAAGGAGAGGGCTATGTGAAAGGAGTTAATGTAAAAAGCCTTCCAATCTATGCAGTTTCTCAAGGTGCTGACGTCCGAGTTGGGCCATAGAGAGGTAAGGGCGACATAACATCACTCCTCTTGATGATTGAAAATTCTATCTAGGATTGAACTTCCTCGATAGGGTGAAGGCTTTCATAGTCCCTAACACTAGTACCTTGTTCATTATAAATGAGGGGGAAGCTCAGCGATACCTGTGAGATGGGTGGTCAAGAAGGAAAGGGTGTTACCTACCCTTTGATTCATAGAGAACAATGAGATAGGTTTCTTAGCCACCCTTAAGAGGGATGAGAGGCCTAAGGGTATCATGTCACTGACACAACCCGAGAAGTTAACACAAAGAAAACGGTCTAGCATAAAGAAGCGGCATACACACACAAAGGACTAACCTACCAAGGAGGTAGACATGACATGGTTTAGCCAGGTGATATACCAACCTAACTAGGTGAATGGGACATCTCATAGGAGCAACGCAGTCCAAGCATGCGAAGACCAAAGGCAATGGGGACATTGCCCGGTTAGGTAAGGGAGAATGGTACGTGCCAAGTTTTAGGAGAGTTCTAAAATAGTCCAGAATCTTTCATAATGCTCTCGGGTCTTTTGAAATATGCTAGAACATTGTAGAATATTCTAGGACCTTTTAGAGCACTCTATAATCTTCTAGAACCTTCTAGAGTGTCTAGGATCTTATAGAGTATCCTTGAACCTTCTAGATTGTACTACAATATTCTAGAATATTCTTTAGAATGTTCCACATAGTTCTAAACTTGTGTAGTATCTAGGATATTTGTGTAGAACATTCTGGATGTACGATCTTAGCCATAGGATCAAATAAATCTCCACTATCCATTAAGGAGATAGATGTGTATATGTACCCCCAAGGGGGCTCATTTCTACACCAAGCCATGCAAACCATTTATATGTGCAACACAAGGCATTCTCCTAAACTTCCTCTAAATTCTCTTTGAGTGTGTGTACTTACTTAGCTTTCCACAAAGCCTTAGTCAAGCAACCAGCAAGGCTTACTAGCAAACTAAGGAAGGGTTCTAAGTGAGTTTGCTAATGCCACATGGGTTTGAGTTTGAGTAAATTATCAACCTGTGACACATGACAGTAGCAGGCTGGGTGGGGCTAGTGGGGGTAACAGCAGCAACAATAGGTCGATGGCAGTGCTAGAACCCAGCGATGGCTAGTTGGAGCAAGTAGGGCACCAGGGGTTTGCAGGATGGTAGAGCGAGGGAAAGAGCGGAGGAAGGGGCTTCTAATATTTTTATCTTTTTTTATTTAAATTACTTAGGCTTCTAATTTAAAGCTTACTCCGTATTTTCTTTCTCCTTTTCCCTTTTTTTATTGATAAATACTTTGGTCAAATTAATTAAAATTGAGCTTATCCTAAGTTTCTTTTTCTCACCATATGGTCATATATTGATCATACATTTGGTCCTTGCTCATTTTGTTAATTTTATAAACTTTCCTTAATTATTAAGAAATTAACTCAGCTCGGTAAATTTCTGACTCTACTCTGGTACAAACGCATACTTACCAGAAGATTCACATTTTTATATATTCATTCTCATTTATATATGCTTCAAAGAAAATTCTATGATGACTTTATTCCTCAAATTGAGCATTCTCCCCATTAATAAAAATGCACTGCTCATTGCTCCCAGTAATATCAGAGTCATATGAGTAATGTAAGAATTGAAACTAATTAAACATGATTAGGTAACGGGTCTTACATATTCCTCCCTAAAGAAAGTTTCGTTCTCAAAACTTACACTGAACATACGTTTCAAACAGATATAGGTAGTGAGTTTTCATTTCATATTCTGTTTCCCGATTAGCCGTAGAGGCTCCATGATGCATCCATAGGACCTTGACCAAGGGTATAGCTTTGTGGCATGTGTATTTAACCCTTAGGTCGACTATCTTCATGAGTTGTTCTTCATAAGTTAACCCGTCAACCCTAACTTTCTATGGTCTATGTACTATTGTATGCGTTAGATCATGACATATTTTCAAAGCTCAGAGATATGAAACACATCATATACATCCTGTAGTTCAGGTGGCAATGTTAACCGATAGGCAACTGGGTGTATTTTTTGAATGATGTCGTAAGGTCCGACAAATCGTGGGCTCAACTTTCCTTTAACATTGAATCTTCAGATTCCTTTAGCTGGAGAAACTTGTAAAAATACTTTGTTCTCTTCTTCGAACTCAAAGGCTTCCATCTTTGGTCAGCATAGGATTTTCGCCTATTTTACACTGTTTTTATGTTTTCTAGTGTGACTTTGATCTTTTCTATCATTTCTTGAATAATTTCGGGACCTAGAATAAGTGTTTCATCCAAATCGCACCAACAAAGAGGAGTCCTATGTCTTCTACCGTATTGATAAAAGTAAAGGAATTGATAACAACATGATAAAACAAATTGACACTTGTCAAGAATTTTTCATTCAATTCTTCTCCCTCTCTCTGTTTGATGCATGGCCTTGCTTTTTATACATCATTGGCCGGCTATGCCTATCTTGGCTGACACGACAACTTTGCACTTTTACTAGGAATAGGAAAGGAAATAATATCAAAAACTATCAAAAATATATTTGATATAATATATGAGAGATTCTATTCTAACACGTATAGAGCCTCAAAAGGGGCTATTTTTACGGTAGATTGGTAACTATTATTATATTAAAACTCTACTAGGAGCAAGTATTTTTCCTATTCGCCTTGGGAATCCAATATATCGGCCCATAGCATGTCCTCAAACTCTCTCGACTTGTCCATCTATTTCTGGATAATAGGAACTACTAAAATTGTAACTTTGTGCCAAAGCTTTCTATAAGGCCTTCTAGAATTCAGACTTGAATTTGGAGTCCATGACCGAGACAATGTCATTAGGTACCGCATATAACTACACCACTTCTTTAACATATATTTAGGCGAAGTTATCAACTTTCTAAGAATTATGTATCGCCACAAAATGGGTGGACTTTATGAGTCGATCAACTATTACCCAAATAATATTTTTCTTTATATAGTTAAAGGCAATCCCATCACAAAATCCATCTAGATGGAGTCTCATTTCCACATGGGAATTTCTAGTGGTTGAAATTCACCGAATGGCCGTTGATGCTCCGCTTTGACTTTCTGACAGGTGGGACATTTGTTCACATAGTCAGCTATGTCCTTTTTCATATTACTATACCAAAAGATTTGTCTGAGGTCTCTATAAATCTTTGTATCGCCAGGGTGGATAGAGTACTTTGTATTGTGGGCTCCACACAATATCTTTTCTCTTATCTCCGTCTTTAGTGTCACGCCTATCTAGTTTTGAAATCTTTTAACCCCTTGTTCGTCCTTAATGAATCCTGACATCTTTCCTTTACTGATATTCACTTTAATTCTTTCTGTCTCTACATCTCCCACTTGTGCCCGTTTAATCTCGTCCAAGAAGGTGGGTTGAACAAATATGCCACTCAAGAATGGTCCGGGTTTGTTCGGCACCATAAGTTCTAGGCCTATACCTTCTAAATCCTTCAAAATCTCTGACCACATGTACAACGTTCACATTATGACGTGTTTAATGACTCAATGCATCGACAATGACATTGGCCTTCCCTCGGTGGTACTGCAGTTGGAGGTCATAATTATTGTATCCTAGGAACTGTAAAAATAAGCTGCAAGTGTACAGTAGTAGCTGTAGCACTTTACAGGTCATCCACAAAGATGAGTGGAATTTAATCACTACTATTAAACTACTAAACTAATGTAAAATAATCTAACTAAAACTAATTTCCAGTAATTGCAGTTAACATCACAAAAACCCTAATCTAAATCATGAAATTAAAATAAAAACTATAAGAGAGAAGAAAGAAATTACCTTGACCACTTAGCCTTTCTAGATGTAAAAATTTGAATCTTGAATGAGAGATCACCTCGAAATTTCAGTATCCACCATCAACTTGAAAGAGTAATAAAGATTGAAACTTTGAATGAAAAAGAATTTTTGGGAAGACTAAAACTAAAACTAATAAACTTGAATTGAAACTAAAAGTAGAAGACTTTAAATTGAAACCAGAACTAGAAAAATTAAACTAAAGCTAGAACGAAAAAAATTAAGACTAGAATAAGAATTTGAAATTAAATTCAATTTGAAAGAATTCCTACAATTGTAATAATCTTTCAAACTCTTAAACTAATACTGTAAGAGAGAGGATGAGAAATTGATGATTTACAAGCACCTCCAAGCACCACCATTTATGCTAGTGTCAACCCCCTCCTACTTTCCTAATTTCACTAGATTTCTAATGCCCAAGCTGATATTCTCATTGTAATTAATTCTTATTCCAATTGGAAATAGATTGGAAAATTCCTTGCTAAAATTCTAAACTACCTTTGGAATTTCGTTGATATGCTAATGCTGGTGCTGGACTTGATTTCTGATAGGCTGGAGATTGGACTATGCACACTAGGTTGCTTTGCTCGCTGGTTCACGGGAGGCAACTCAACAAGCCCAATGAGTTGGGTCAAGCAAATGAATCTTTTCTCTTCTTCCAATTAGATTGAGTATGTATCATGAACTGGTCCACTTAGCTTGACTCAGTTCGTATTCTCTTGATTTCCATATCGTATCACGTGTCTTTTATGCCCATTCTTTTATTAAATCTTTATTTCCTACAAAATACAAAAATCAAATAAAAACTAAAAACAACCTCGAATACGAGTAAAAAGTAAGTGATTAGGACCGCTTAATAGGACACTTTTGGTGCCCAAACAAATACCCTCACACCAAGATTTTGCTCATCCTTAAGTAAAACAAAAGAAAAGAAAGACATAACCTAAGACATCTAACTCACTTTTGTAGGATTCACAACTACACTTGGCACGTGCAACAAGCCCCTTAAACCTCTAGATTTCCCCCAGTGGATGAGTGTGGTCTCATAAGGGTTTGTGGAAGATGTACCCATAAAATCTTTGAAGAAGAAAAGAAAAACAGAAAGAAAATAGAAAATCTTTTTAAAATTTTCAAATATAATCAAATATACATAAGGAAAAACTGTTCACACTTGACCAACAAATCACTCTTGCAACCCAATATACACAAGCACAATGTGTATATCAAGACTTTTAGTCTCCAAACATGACAACTGTACACCAATTTTTCACCCTATATATCATCAAAATAGCATCCTAGTGTGCAATGTGCAAGAGTACCATCACCCTAAGATTTAAGCTTACAACGGTTTGACTCAATCCCACTTGACTCCTTTATTGACTTATTGACTTGGGAAGCAAGTTTTTCCAGTAGCAATATTGCCTCAAAGGGTATTATCCAGTAGCACATTCCTCAGAAGATACTTGTCATTCCCGACTCTTTGGCTTTTTATTTTCAATTTTTTTATCAACTGTTTTTTTTTTGGGTACATAAAAAGACAAGTGAGAGAATCAAACAAACCATGAACGCCTAAAATCCTAAGATAATGGTGATATATAAATAAGATTAGACTCCACATTATAAATATATGGCATGACTGGGTTAGAACTAGGATCTAGAGTGACACACTTTGATCTAAGGTTCCGTGCACACTACACTTATATACAGGCTAATAATAGATCAAAGGGGTCATAGTTACTCAAGATGGTACAATTCTCTAAAAATACCGCAAAAATAGATTTTTTCTGTTTTTAAAAATTTTTCTCATTTTGTTTTTTCTTTTTCAAAAATTTTAAAGTATAACTTCCCTCCCCCCCACACCAAGATCTCACAATGTCCGCATTGTGGGAAAATGAGAAAATGAGCATCCAAAAAAATAATAAAATGAAAGACACAATATACAAAATATACAAGGGGTAGAACAATAATACCAAGTCAGGTGCAGAATAACAACCAAGCTATAGCCTCCCAAAATCTATGTATATAGAGGCTTATGGAGCATCAACCACTCCATATCAAGTTGGAGATTGCTACTCAAATCAAAAACTAGTCGCTTATCAAATAAACAAGAACAACTCTCAATAAGATAAATACAGTAAAAGAAGAGAGTTGGTGTCAAATGAAGTATATCCATAACATCAATGCAGCACAACTGAGGGCCCGTTTCAATTTATCAAATTGTTGGCCCCAAATGTCAAACAAAGAGATATACTCAAACTTAACCAGCAAATGGGCCATCGGCCTAGAAATTTGATTGTCATGAATGAACTTTCTAGGCAAGATAGTGGGTCCTAAGTCCATAAATCCTTTAATTTTAATATGCTCAAGAGTCTGGTCCAAATTAACAGTCATAGACACAAGTTCTTAGACTCTAAAAATGTAGATTTAGATTTCTCGAGGATAAGGTCGCCAAAAGAAAAGGATTTACATTGAAGACAGAAACCCACATCCAGACCTTGATTTTCATCTTGGTCATATAAAAAGATTCATATTCCATACAAAGAATACCATCATCAAATTCTAAATTAGTGGGCTTAACCATCCGCTCACATTACTCCTCTTCTAAGTTACCTATATCATGATGTTTATCTTAAGTTATGATTTTTAGATCTAACTCACTAGCATTCTCAAATTCTTCACCCTCCTCAAACTCAAAAGAGTTATTAAAAAGGCAGGTGGGTTGGCAGGAATTAGGACATCCTCAGTGACATCTCTAGGTGAGCTAAATTCTGGTTCAAGGTTAGGGGATAGAGACATAGAGTGGTCACTCTCTTGTTGTGGGCTAGGAAAATAAATATCATCATGTAAACTGGACCTAGCAAGATAAGTGTTGGAATATAAAATTGGGTATTATCCCACATTGTTAAAATACAAAGAATATGAAAATGGGTGTTATCCTACATTGAGAAAATTAAAGGGCTTAGGCATGTATATAAGTTTATAAGTTATTCCATCAATTGTCAGTTGGTTTTGGGTTGGAACCTCATTTGAGCTTATATGCATAACTTTTTGTTAAATGACCAATTAATCTAAAAATTTAACATGGTATCAGAACGAGTTGCTCAATCTTGATTTGCTACCATTCCCGTTTGATTAAAAACTGTGTGCACGTATTGGACCTTGTTAGTAGCCCACACATGAGGGGGCATGTTCGAATATAAAAGTGGATATTGTACCACATTGTTAAAATACAAACAATATGAAAGTGGGTGTTGTCCCACATTGAGAAAATTAAAAGGCTTGGGCATGTATATAAGCTCATAAGTAACTCCACCTATTGCCAATTGGTTTTGGGTTGGAATCTCATTTGAGCTTATGTGCATAATTCTTTGTTAAATGCCCAATTAACATAAAAATTTAACAATAAGAGGGCTCAAAATCATCAAAAAAACTCAATTCAGGTTTAGGAGCTTCTAAACTAGAATTAGACTCACTATAATCGTCCCTATTCTGATTGAAATATTCAGCAATTCTCTCTTTCATAGTCTCTACCATTTTATCAGTCATTTTGTTTATTGTCTTTCCTAGACTTGCACTTGTAGCATTAACATAATCACAATAAGGACAATTATAAGCATTATGATCAGAAGATTCAAAATAATCACACAAAACAGGGGGCACACAAGAGTAATACTGGTGGTCATATGAACATATAAAGTGATCCTGGTGGTAGGATTAGTAGGACAAACAAACTCGCCATAGGTAGGGTATCCTAAGGTCCCTCTAGCTTGTTCATAGTCAGAAGTGTCCCAAGCTAACTTTTCGAAAAAATCCCAGATTTCTTCTTAAGTTCTCAACAATAATCTTAATAAATTTCCACGACACATGACCTCGAAATTCAGTATTCAGACCCACAGCAATAACCTCACAAATTTTTCATTTTTGAAAATTTTGGCTCAACTAAGCATAATAATCATTAAGTCTCGACAAGCAACTCCAAAAAGGTTCATGCTCAATTATGGGAAACTAAAAACTAGCATTCTTGAAACTCTTTTTTCAATTTTAAGAATTTTTCAATTTTTTAAGATTTTTTTAATAGGGGGAAAAATCTATGACTTTAATACACTAATTCAAAACTAATTCCTAAAACAAAAACAAGATAGTTTAATAATTAAATCAACAAAATAAAATAAACTAACAAAAATAAAATTATATTACCAAAAGAAAAGAAGCACTAAAAGGGCTTAAAAAACAAGAAGTAACATAACACAAAAAACCAAAAAGAAGCACAAACACAAAGTACAAGCATCATTTTCTTTTCCTAATTTTTTTTACACGCAAAACAAAAAAGAGAAAATAAGCTAAACAAAAACAAAAACAAAAAATACCACCTAAAACAAAACAAAATGGAAAATAAACTAAAACCTGATCAAGCAAAAGCTACAATTAAAATAGAAAGTCAAACTCTAATCAGAACTCTATACACAAAAAATTCAGCACAATCATAGGGAACATGAATATGTTTTTCTCAATTTTTTCTATCCCAAAACAGTGCGGAAATATCAGAATAGAAAGTTATGTCTAGAAATTGCTGTAAACTCCATAAATTCCCAAAAATTCCACAAAAAATCGTCTAGACTCTAAAAATCCCTGAGAATCCACTAAAAATATCAAAACAACAAAATTAGTACTAGATTAGCATAGAAAAAATCCAAATAGAAACTGAAAATCAAAAAAAAAAAAACTGAACTAATGATTTTATTTTTGTCAATTCTAATTCTGTCCCTGTTAATAATCTGCTAATAACAACTAAAATATTTAAAACTAATAAATTAAACTACTTAAAGCAAATAAAGTAAGCAATCGACAATTAAAACTAGTAATCAGTTTTAATACCATTTACAGCAACGACACCAAAAACTTGTTGTATCTTAGGAATTATAAAAATAAGCCACAACTAATTTAAAATAATCTAACGAAAATTAGTTTTCAATAATCGCTAGTAGCCTCACAAAAACCCTGATCTAAATCATGAAACTAAAATAAAAACTATAAGAGAGAAGAAAGACATTACCTTGACTACTTAGCCTTACTAGATGTAGAAAATTCGAATCTTGAACGAGAGATCATCTCATGACTTCAACATCCACCATTGACTCGAAAGAGTAATAAAGATTGAAACTTTGAATGAAAAAGAATTTTTGGGAAGACTAAAATTAAAACTAATAAACTTGAATTGAAACTAAAAGTAGAAACTTTGAATTGAAACTAGAACTGGAAAAATTAAACTAGAACTAGGACCGGAAAAATTAAACTAGAACTAGGACCAGAAAAATTGAAACTAGAACAAGAATTTGAAATTAAATTCAACTTGAAAGAATTCTTACAATTGCAATAATCTGTCAAACTCTAAAACTAATGCTATGAGAGAAAGGGAGAGAAATTTGTGATTTATAAGCACCCTCAAGCACCCCTATTTATACTAGTGTCAACCCCCTCCTATTTTCCTATTTCCACTAGATTTCTAATGCCTAGGCTGATATACTCATTTTCCCATTTGTACTTAGTTTCTTGTTCCAATTGGAAATAGACTTGGAAAATTCCTTGCCAAAATTCTAAACTGCCACTGAAATTTCATTGATATGCTGATGCTGGTGCTGGACTTGATTTTGCTAGGCTAGAGATTGGGCCACGCACACTGGGTCGCTTTGCTCGCTGGTTCACGGGAGGCAAGTCAGCAAGTCCAACGAGCTGGGTCAAGCAAATGAATCTTTTCTCTTCTTTCAATTGGATCGGGTGGCATGAATCAGCCCATTTAGCTTGGCTCGATTTGTATTCTCTTGATTTCCATCTCTTATCATGTGTCTTTTATGCTCATTATTTCATTAAATCTTTATTTCCTACAAGATCACAAAAATCAAATAAAACTAAAAATAATCTCTATTATGAGTAAAAACTAAGTGATTAGGAGTGCTTAATAGGACACTTTTGGAGTCCAAATAATAATCATTCAGAAAGTCTAACTACCTTTATTGCTCTAAGTTAAATTCCTTTTCGGTAAAGACGTATGCAAGACTCTTGTGATCAGTGAAAATCGTACAAGGACTCCTATATAGGTAGTGTCTCTAAATTTTTTAGCTCAAAAACCTACAACTAGTTCTAAGTCATGGGTAGGCTAATTCTTCTCGTAGGGCTTCAGCTGCCTGGAGACATAGGATATGATATTTCCATCTTGTAGTAAAACACATCGTATCCCTTGCCTAGAGGCATCATTGTAGATAGTAAATTCTCCTTCTTTTGCTGGTAAGGCTAAGACTACTGCAGTGGTGAGTTTGTGCTTTAGTTCTTGGAAGGCGGCTTCATGCTTATCATTCCACTTAAATTTCGTTGTCTTTTTTAACAGTTTAGTAGGAGACAAGATGACTTTTTAGAAATCTTCCACAAAACACCTATAGTACCTTGCCATACCGAAGAAACTTTGAACCTCAGTAACATTAGTCGACCTTAACCATTCAGTAAATGCCTTTACTTTTTGGGGGCGTACTTTACTTCTTTCTTTGAAGACCACATATCCCAGAAAAGTTACTTCTGACAACCAAAATTTATATTTTGATAACTTAGCATAATGCTTATGCTCCCTTAAGATTTGTAGCATAATCCTCAAATGCTCAGTATGCTCCTCTTCTGTTTTAGAGTATATCAAGATATCATCAATGAAAACTACCAGAAATTTATCTAAATGAGGTCTAAACACTGGATTCATCAAATCTATAAAGTTGACGAGGCATTCGTTAACCCAAATGACATCACCATAAATTCGTAATGACCATCACGAGTCCTAAACATCATTTTAGGGATATTCTCAGGTTTAATTCTAAATTGGTGGTACCCTGACCTAAGATCAATCTTCGAGAAAACTCCTATTCTGTTCAGTTATCAAAAATGGCTAAATAGATGCTTCTAATCGCTTAGTTTTTACTCGTAATCGAGATTATTTTTAGGTTTTATTTGGTTTTTATGTGTTTGTCCAAGAATAATGATTTGATGAGTTGAGGTCATTAACTTGGCATACAAGATCAGTTGGACCTAATTTTGCAAGGTTGTAGCCAAATAATAATTGGAAATCAAGTGAATTTCAAGCAATTTTCTTATTATGGTAACATTGTTAATATTGATCAAGAGTGGAGAATAAGAAACCTACTTCAACTAGAATTTGAAAAGTGAAGGAAGACTATGAACACTATAAAAGCATGTTTTGCATACCACAATTCATCAATCCATTCTTCTCCCTCTTAATCATAGCATTAGTGTCTAGTAGTTTTAGAGGTTAATCAACTTTAGAATTTGTTCAATTTGAGTTACAATTTTTCTAGTTCTAGTTTCAATTCAAGTTTCCTTGTTCTAGTTTTAATTCAAGTTTTGTAGCTTCAATTTTAGGTTTAGTTTTTTCTACTCCCAAAATTATTTCATTCAAAGTTTTTCAATTTTTACTACTCACTTTGGTTTATGGTGGATGTTGAATTTTCATGATTGATAGCCATTGAAGATTCAATATTCGCCATTGGCTTTTAAGTGTAAATGGTAATTTAACTGTACTTTCAGTTCCTTTAATGTAGTCGAGGCTATTCTATAAGGAGACTTGGAAATGGTTTGCACTTCTGATTTTAATTCTATCTCAAAGTTAATCTCTTTTTGGGATGGTAACCCAAAAATTTCTTCTAGAAAGACATATGAAGACTCTTAAACTACCAGAGCATGCTCAATCTTTGTCTCCTTTTTCTTATCTTCCATTACACAATATAGGTACCTTCACAACCTGGTCTAATTAATTTTCTGGCTGCCACTAAGGATATTATAGGGCATTCTTTATTGCTATTGATTCCCCAGAAATACATTTTGCCTTCCCTTTTCCTCTTAAGGATACTCTTTGCTTTTGACAATCTATCTTTGCTCCATGGCTCAATGACCAATCTATTCCCAAAATTATATCAAATTCTGATAGATCTAACTATAATAAATTCCCTTCAAACTCCCCTTGATTTAAGTTATTGGGTAATTCTTGTGCATAATATCAAATTTTTCCCTTTCACGTACAAATCTATGAGACATTCACATAATTGTAATTCTATCTACAATGCAGCTTTGATGAAATAAAAGAATGCACAGCTTCAAAATCAAATAAAACCACAAGTGGCATTGAATTAGAAGTGAGCATACAAGTGACCACCGTTGCCAAGTCATTGGCCTATAGATTATATAAGTTCTGCCTACCTGGCGATTGGCAGTAGGAGCATAGGTCTTGTTAGTCTTGCAACTTGGAGTTGGAGTGCTAGACCCGTGTTCAACTGCATAGGTCGGTGGGGCAATTGACAATCACATGATTTAGATCACCATACCTAAAGCATCAATTAGCTCCCATCCTACACTCCAAGGTATCATGGTTTGTACAGTTATACTTAGTGCAGCGACTCCTAGTAGGGCCCGAACCCTAGAGTTTTGGCCTTATAGTGACAGTTTTCTTATCAGGAGGTCCCTCAACTTGGTTGCCTTTCTCATTCCACCTCTTCTTAAGGTTGGCCTAATTAGCTATTCTCAAGTTGTTCTTCACCCTTTCAACTTTAGCAGCTCGCTCATACATTTCTTGACAAGCCTATACAGATCATCTAGCCAACTAATCTCTGACGTAGGTGGCCAATCCCTCCTCAAACCTTAGCATCATCATATAGTCTGTAGCTACATATTTTGAGACAAATCTCAAAATGTAAGCAAACCTGCTAGAATACTCCATCACTGACAGGTTGTCCAGCCTCATGGTTAAGAACTCCCTCTATTTTTGCTTTTGTAATTGTATACGATAAAATTTTGCACGCATTGCCTTGATGAATTTACTCAAAGTAGTCCTGGGGCTTTAAAAGGCTATCTTAACTGTTCTTCACCATATATCAACCTGTTCATTAAGGTAAAAGGCCCTAATAGTCACTTGTTCATTATCAAGAACTTCCTCAACATCAAATATCTCTTCCATTTATCTGATCCATTCTTCTAGTACTACGGGGTCTTCCTTGCCATCATATGTTTTCGGATTGCATTTTGTCACATGATTAAGAGCTTGTTTTCCTTCTCTAATCTTTCATAATCAACACTATTAAGCTTCTTTGTTACCTTATTTTGTCATGAGTTCTAGGTGTAGACCATCAAGTAAATTAGCATAAAACACTTATCAACTTCGGCAAAATGCAAGTTGACTAACCATCACAATATATATTATATATATACAAAAAATTATAGCTTCTCACCAAGCCCCACGCTTAATCATTTTCTGCTCTGCCAACTTCTATGCTCTTATGAAGTTTTATTTAAACTACCTAGGTGTTCTTAAGGCCTTTATGATCTAGGGCCCCAAATAGCCATATCAGTTCTGATATTCAAGTAGCTAGTTCACTCTAATACCACTTTTGTAACGCCCCAACGGTAACACATACCATTTCCTTAATTCACACGTGTTATAAGGCAACGGAGTGTCGCCTCTTAGAGGAACAAGACTGCACTTGGCGATATGATAATAGCCACTAAATAAACTACATCTACTAAATAAAATATTTACATAAGTTTCACGATTGTCTCAAACATTTAGAAGTGGCCACAACACAATGATCTGAGTGTGTCCAAAGTAGATTTAAATATCACTTAGGGTTATCAATGCCTTAACTCAAAAGATATACACAAGTCCTCATACAAACCTAACTAAGGTAGTGTGTTAGAAAACACAAAACAACCGAAAAAATAAGCTATAAACTTAATACTTAGTCAATTTCCCCATGCTTGACTCAAATTTTTTTCAAGTAGTAATTTCACACTTTATGGGCATAACCTAAAGCAAGTTATCCTTAATGCCAACAAGGCACCAGTGTTCATATATTATTCTTATCTCAAATTCATACCTACTTGCTTAATATGTTCACCCATGTAGTCACAACCTCATGTTCACTCAATATTTCGCTTAGTAACACCACCCTGTTTTTGCATAATTTAACCTAACATATGGCATACTCAATCATAGTATCATTAGAATATAATTACACTTCTCACTAACACAATTGTACTACCAACTAATTCATCCATAATTCTGACCATTAACTTAATCTCTTTGGCACTTCAATTTCATTAAGCATTTCATCTATTTAGTACACCAACATCGCACATCAATATAACTAAATTCCAATATTATTTACCACATGCACCCATCCCAAATCTCATTTAACCTAATTAGATGGACTTGCTTGAACCACAATTTAGTCAAGGAATAACATTCATGCTCATTTGCAAGTTTGTTGAACAACTAGCATCCACACCAAATCAATTAGCCCAATTCCAACATATTTCAAAACAAGTGTCCATAACTAAACTTACTTAGGTAGTATGATGTAAACTAGCTTGAAGAAATCAGCATAATCTTATTCATCCTCCCCTTAAGAACACCTTCATACAGAAGCTTGAAGATGCTCAACCCTTCACAAACATCTTAAACAAATCCATCATGTTTATATAATTAATCACTCAATCTCATCAATAGCACAATTGCTCTTCTACACAACATGATTAGCTAACAAATTCAATTGAAATAGAAAATATAACATTTAAATCCAATTGAAAGGGGTGGGAAAAGGGGGTTACACATGTATAAGATTGGGATTAGGAGTAAGGAAGGAGTGTAGGTGAGGGAGGAGGTAACTGTGGCTGTGTTGGGTGAAAGGGCATAGGTAGTTAGCGACCATAAGAGCGATTGCAGGGGTGTATTAACCGATGCTGATCTAGGAAAAGCTAGGGATCGGGGGGAAGAGTAAGCATGGTAGTGATGGGCTGGGGCGGGCGGGGTAGTGGCACCAATAGCAGTGACGATGGGTCGACGATGGTGCCAAAAGCCAACAGTGGCCGGTCGAAGCAAGCATGGCACTGGGGTGGGTTGGTAGAGCAAGGAAAAAGAGCAAAGGAAGGGGCTATTAATATTTTTTTTTTATTTAAATTATTGAATATGATTTAAAGCTTACTCTACATTTTCTTTCAATATTTCCCTTTTTTATTGATAAATACCTTGGTCAAATCAATTAAATTTTAGCTTATTCTAAGTTTCTTCTTCTTACCATATGGTCATAAATTGACCGTACAATTGGCCTTTGCTCCTTTTTTTTTTGTGTGTGTGCGTGTGCGTGTACATATATACATACATACATACATACATACATACATAGATATACACACACACACACACACACACACACACACACACACATATATATATATATATATATATATATATATATACACACACACATATACACACATATATATATATATACATATATACATATATATATATATATATATATACATACATACATACATACATACTACATACATACATACATATACATATATATGTACACATATACATATACACACACACACATGTATGTATATGTATGTGTGCGTGCGTGTGTGTTCGTATATATATATATATATATATATATATAATATTATATATAATATATATATATATATATATATATGTATATATATGTACCTATATACATGCACATGTATTATGCAATTATGTATGTATCTATGTGTATGTGTGTATATGTAAGTATGTATGTATGTGTATGTGTGTGTGCATGTGTATATATGGATACACACACACACACACACACACACACACACACACACACACACACACATACACATACGTATGCACGTACGTACGTACATACATGCATATACGTACATGTACACATACATATGCACACACAGACACACACACACGCACGCGCACATTGGGGGGGGTGTGTGTGTGTCTATGATAAACAATGGAGTATGTTATAAAGAATCAATTAGCCAATTGAACGTTCGAAGCTAAAAATACGTTAATCAAAATTCTTTTGCGCGTTTATGGGGATAACAACTTGTGGTGGTCTTGATAAG
>JAKOGI010000555.1:332500-370000 GCA_029747015.1 Carnegiea gigantea | reverse complement strand
ACTCCTCCAGATCTTCACCTTGAAAGCGCAAAAAATAATTACTGAAAACTTTGCTGGTGATTCAATATATGAATGGAATATAGATGGTCGTAGTGACCATGAATATTCATAACCCTCCAAAGAATGTTAATTGCTTATACAGCCTATTCAACTAAACATGCAACAGATTTACAAGCTTTTGATTTATTAACATCAGGATTCACTGGTATACTCAAAAATTGGTGGGAAAATTATATTCAAGAAGATGAACGTACCAAAATTAGAACTCATACTAATTCTCAAGGACAACTCGACAATATAGAAACATTAATTTATACAATAGTTACTAATTTTCTTGGAAGTCCAAAAGATATTACAGCTGCAACAGATATTCTTTTAACAAATCTAAGGTGCCCAACTCTAGAAGACTACAATTGGTACAAACATTTTTAACATATCTAAAAAGGGAAGACTGTCGTCAACCCTATTGGAAGGAAAAATTCATTTCAGGATTACCATCCTTATTTTCTCAACGAATATTCAATAAATTAAGCGAACTCATTGGTAAAAGCCCTATTCCATTCGAACAAATTACGTTTGGTCAATTATTAAGCTTTATTAAAAAGGAAGGAATTTCTTTATGCAATGAATTAAAATTACAAGCCAGATATTCAACAGATAATGCCGCCAAGCGAAAAGAGTTAGGTTCTTTTTGTGAGGCCTTTTGTCTTCCAAAGTTAGAAGCTCCATCTGTCAAAAAACGAAGAAAACTCAAATTAATAAGAAGAAACCATATACTACAAGAAATCCAACTTACAAAAAATTAAGTTCTAAAAAGCCTACTCCAAAAAGAAAAACTGATAATACTAATACTTGTTATAAATGGTAAATTAGGCCACTATGCAACAAATTGTAAAGTTAAAAAGAAACTCAATGAATCTGTGCAGAACATCCAGAATTCAAGAAAAATTAATTACCTTATTTGAACTCAAAGATACACCTAATCAATCGGAAAATTCATCATCCTCCTCTGATTGTGAAAATAATGTTATTAATGAACTAGAAAGTGACTCAAGTGAATACTCATCAGGTAATGAGTCTTCAAGATTATGCTATAGTGTATTAATGTCATAACTACTAATAATAGTGAAAAGGAATTTTTATTAGATTTAATTGAACAAATTCAAGATACCGAATTAAGGAAAGAGTATTTACAAAAACTCAAAGGTATATTAATAAAAGAAGATTCTTTAGAACCTCCTCATAAGGTAAGTATCAATAAAATATTTGAAACACTGAGATTCCAAATATTCTAAAGGCAGTTAATATTCAAGACTTAAAAACGAAGTTACTATATTAAAAGAACACATTAAAAATTTACACAAAGATTTATGTTCATTACAAACAAAAGACCTTGAATTAGAGCAAGGTTAACATTAATAGAAAATAATTCTTCTTCACCGAACATTCAATCAGAAGACACTCCTACGAATCCACAATTTGTTTCAACTATTAATCAAATAAATTTCCAAAAATGGTATATTCCTATTACGCTTAAAATTAAAGATAGTTTGAATGCAATACTATTGCACTATTAGATAGTGGTGCAGATCAAAATTGTATTCAAGAGGATTAATTCCCTCAATATATTATGAACGGACAAAAGAACGACTCCATACTACTAATGGTATGGCATTACAAGTTAAGTATAAATTATCTACTGCTTATATATGCATCAAGGATATTGTTTCAAAAATTCATTCATTTTAGTACGGGATATGAGTCAAGAAGTTATTCTTGGAACTCCTTTCCTTACTCAAATTTATCATTTAAAGTAGATCAGATAGGTGTGCATACAGAAATTATGGAACTACAATATCATTCAAATTTATCAATTCTATTTATCAAAACGATTTACCTTTATTACAAAATGCTTCAATAACAAAGCAAATTAATGTAATTGAATGTAATAATCCAAAATACTGGTATAAATTAGAACAACGTGACCTCATTCAACGACTCAATAATGATCAAAAGGAATTGCAAGAAATAAATAAACAACTAGAAGAATTAACCATTAGCTTACGCAATCATATAACTTCAATAGATTTTAAAGACTTTTATACAAAATGGTTACATGAGTATCATCAATTAGCTTGCCAGCATCATGATTTAGAAAAAACCATAGACTATTGGCAAACCAATCTTAGAATACTCAATACCTGCATAGGCCACTATCAAATCATCTAGCTTACACCCATTCAATGCGGAGTAAAATATTTCCAAACTATTTTTTTTCAAAAGGTTTTTAAGCAAAACAAGTTTTCAACACCTTGACAAAGCATTTCTCTATTCTAACAACCATCATTTATTTTCAGCCATCAACTTTCAAATCTCAGTCTTTTATCTCAACCTATCTCACCATGGACAATAACCAAAGGCAAAAACCTAATCAATGACTCCAATTCTTCATTACCAAATTTTCCACATGAAACTACTCCTATTCTATCTGCGTGACCATGAACTCTACTATACATCGTTCTATGGACCACGCTACAATGAAAGTGCTATCTTCATTGATTATCAAGACTGGTTTAATTCCTCTGAAATATCATTTTACAGTTATCTCAAACTCATTAAAGCTTATCAAACGCTTATTCAAGATGTCAACAATCATCCAGTTCTCATCGTTATGCCTACTGGGTATATTAATTATTTCAAATGGTTCCACAAACACCTTGAATATTGGACAGCTTTTGAACCTCATATTTTCAAATTTGTTTCAAAAATGTTCCCTGATGTTCATATTTGTCCAGTTGATCAAAGTCATACTCAAGTCCTCATACCATTACACTATCCATTCAAATCGATGCTTCCTGTCTTATTCACACTCCATATGGTCTACGGTTAAATATCTACAAGATGATTATTTCCATTTTCGCTACTAATTACTCTCTGATCAATTCATCCTTTGTCACTTGCGATAATCCTTGTGCACCAAATCCTTATGACTATTGAGTAGATTTTCTACTCCTCGTTATTATTCAAAAAAGAAAAGAAAAAAAAAATTACCAAAACAAAATCAAGAAAAGGCCCGCAAAGGTCACGACCTTGGGCAAAAGTAAGGGCCATTATTTCTTTACGCAGTTTTTGTTTTGCAGGATTCCATTCAATTCCATACATGCATTCAAGCCATTCACTTTGCCAAGTTCAATGCAGAAAAATCCAAGATCATTCAATTACACACGGCATTCAAAAGACTAACAATTAATGATGCAATTCAATGTCCACGTTCTTTTCCAAGGAAAGCAAGTCAAAAATACTATCTAGCAATTACTAAGGCAATTCAACGTGTCACCACTCAATTCAATCATACCAATGACTCATCAAGACAAGTAATGACTCAACACGGCAAGTAATTATGACTCATCAGACAAGCAATGACTCAACACTACTTATGCAAGGACATGACTCATCATCATGTCAACATCCAAGGCAATGACTCATCCCGACAAATAATTCAAGTCATCAGAGCAATTATTCAGGAAAATTGTTCAAGAAGACAGCTCATCAAAATACTGTTCAAAAGGGACAATAATTCAAAGGAGGTTGAGAAGGGCTTGTAGTGATTTTTGATTTTGTGATGTTGTGATAATGAGATGATGCCTAATACAACGCTATTGAGTATCTATTTATAGAATACAAGATGGAATTAAATGTATACAAGTGGACGATAAAGATTGAATCTTCTATTGATAATGTGTGCCGACAATCTTGAATTATTGTTGCTTCGTGTTGATCGTGGATTGGAACCACGTCAAAAGTGAAACAGTGCTGAATAATAATGGACCGTGGACTGTTCTTGAATTATTGTCCTTTTTGAACAGTATTTTGATGAGCTGTCTTCTTGAACAGGTTTCTTGAATAATTGCTCTGATGACTTGAATTGTTTGTCGGGATGAGTCATTGCCTTGGATGATGACATGATGATGAGTCATGTCCTTGCGTAATTACTTGCCGTGTTGAGTCATTACTTATCTTGATGAGTCATTGTCTTGATAAGGCATGATTGAATTGAGTGGTGACACGTTGAATTGCCTTAGTAATTGCTAGATATCATTTTTGACTTGCTTTCCTTGGAAAAGCAACGTGGACATTGAATTGCATCATTAATTGTTAGTCCTTTTGGATGCCGTGTGTACTTGAATTGATCTTGGATTTTCTGCATTGAACTTGGCACAGTGGATGGCTTGAATGCATGTATGGAATTGAATGGAATCCTGCAAAACAAAAACTGCGTAAAGAAATAATGGCCCTTACTTTTGCCAAAGGCCATGACCTTTGCGGGCTCTTTTCTTGATTTTGTTTTGGTAATTGTCTTTTTTCTTTTTCTTTTTTGAATAATAACGAGGAGTAGAAAATCTACTCAATAATCATAAGGATTTGGTGCACAAGGATTATCGCAAGTGACAAAGGATGAATTGATCAGAGAGTAATTAGTAGCGAAAATGAAAATAATCATCTTGTAGATATTTGCACCGTAGACCATATGGAGTGTGAATAAGACAGGAAGCATCGATTTTGAATGGATAGTGTAATGGTATGAGGACTTGAGTATGACTTTGATCAACTGGACAAATATGAACATCAGGGAACATTTTTGAAACAAATTTGAAAATATGAGGTTCAAAAGCTGTCCAATAGTCAAGGTGTTTGTGGAACCATTTGAAATAATTAATATACCCAGTAGGCATAACGATGAGAACTGGGTGATTGTTGACATCTTGAACAAGCGTTTGATAAGCTTTAATGAGTTTGAGATAACTGTAAAATGATATTTCAGAGGAATTATACCAGTCTTGATAATCAATAAAGATAGCACTTTCATTATATCGTGGTCCATAGGACGATGTATAGTAGAGTTCTTGGTCACAAAGATAAAATAGGAGTGGTTCATGTGGAAAATTTGGTAATTCAGAAGAAAATACTTGAGTGGATGATGAAGGATGTTGAATTGAGGCTTGAGTTGGATCAGGGACTGCATAGGGAAGATGGGTTTGAATATTCATGATAAAAGACTGAGATGTTTGAAGTGTTGATGGCTGAAAATAAATGATGGTTGTTAGAATGAGAAAATGTTGTCTCAAGGTGTTGAAAACTTGTTTTGCGCAAGAATCTTTTGAAAAATAGTTTTAGAAATATTTTACTCTGCATTGAATGGGTGTAAGCTAGATGATTTGATAGTGGCCTATGCAGGTATTGAGTATTCCAAGATTGGTTTGCCAACAGTCTATTGTTTTTTCTATATCATGACGCTGGCAAGCTAATTGATGATACTCATGTAACCATTTTGTATAAAAGTCTTTGAAATCTATTGAAGTTATATGATTGCGTAAGCTAATGGTTAATTCTTCTAGTTGTTTATTTATTTCTTGTAATTCCTTTTGATCATTATTGAGTCGTTGAATGAGGTCACGTTGTTCTAATTTGCACCAATATTTTGGATTATTACATTTAATGACATTAATTTGCTTTGTTATTGAGGCATTTTGTAATAAAGGTAAATCGTTTTGATAAATAGAATTGATAAATTTGAATGATATTGTAGATTCCATAATTTCTGTATGCACACCTATCTGATCTACTTTAAATGGATAAATTTGAGTAAGGAAAGAAGTTCCAAGAATAACTTCTTCACTCATATCCCGTACTAAAATGAATGAATTTTTGAAACAATATCCTTGATTGCATATAGAAGCAGTAGATAATTTATACTTAAATTGTAATGCCATACCATTAGTAATATGGAGTCCTTCTTTTGTCCGTTCATAATATATTGAGGGAATTAATCCTTCTTGAATACAATTTTGATCTGCACCACTATCTAATAGTGCAATAGTATTGCATTCAAAACTTTCTTTAATTTTAAGAGTAATAGGAATATACCATTTTTGGAAATTTATTTGATTAATAGTTGAAACAAATTGTGGATTCGTAGGAGTGTCTTCTGATTGAATGTTCGGTGAAGAAGAATTATTTTCTATTAATGTTAACCTTGCCTCTAATTCAAGGTCTTTTGTTTGTAATGAACATAAATTTTTGTGTAAATTTTTAATGCGTTCTTTTAATATAGTAACTTCGTTTTTTAGGTCTTGAATATTAACTGCCTTGAGAATATTTGGAATCTCACGTGCTTCAAATATTTTATTGATACTTACCTTATGAGGAGGTTCTAAAGAATCTTCTTTTATTAATATACTTTTGAGCTTTTATAAATACTCTTTCCTTAATTCGGTATTTTGAATTTGTTCAATTAAATCTAATAAAAATTCTTTTTCACTATTATTAGTAGTTATGACATTAATACACTTATAGCATAATCTTGAAGACTCATTACCTGATGAGTACTCACTTGAGTCACTTTCTAGTTCATTAATAACATTATTTTCACAATCAGAGGAGGATGATGAATTTCCCGATTGATTAGGCATATCTTTGAGTTCAAATAAAGTAATTAATTTTTTTTGAATGTCTGGATGTTCTGCACAGATTTCATTGAGTTTCTTTTTAACTTTACAATTTGTTGCATAGTGGCCTAATTTACCATACTTATAACAAGTATTAGTATTATCAGTTTTTCTTTTTGGAGTAAGCTTTTTAGGACTTAATTTTTTGCAAGTTGGATTTCTTATAGTATATGGTTTTTTCTTATTAATTTGAGTTTTTCTTCGTTTTTTGACAGATGGAGCTTCTAACTTTGGAAGACAAAAGGCCTCACAAAAAGAACTTAACTCTTTTCGCTTGGCGGCATTATCGGTTGAATATCTGGCTTGTAATTTTAATTCATTGCATAAAGAAATTCCTTCCTTTTTAATAAAGCTCAATAATTGACCAAACGTAATTTGTTTGAATGGAATAGGGCTTTTACCAATGAGTTCGCTTAATTTATTGAATATTCGTTGAGAAAATAAGGATGGTAATCCTGAAATGAATTTTTCCTTCCAATAGGGTTGACGACAGTCTTCCCTTTTTAATAGATATGTTAAAAATGTATCTTTGGTACCAATTATAGTCTTCTAGAGTTGGGCACCTTAGATTTGTTAAAAGAATATCTGTTGCAGCTGTAATATCTTTTGGACTTCCAAGAAAATTAGTAACTATTGTATAAATCAATGTTTCTATATTGTCGAGTTGTCCTTGAGAATTAGTATGAGTTCTAATTTTAGTACGTTCATCTTCTTGAATATAATTTTCCCACCAATTTTTGAGTATACCAGTGAATCCTGATATTAATAAATCAAAAGCTTGTAAATCTGTTGCATGTTTAGTTGAATAGGCTGTATAAGCAATTAACATTCTTTGGAGGGTTATGAATATCTCATGGTCACTACGACCATCTATATTCCATTCATATATTGAATCACCAGCAAAGTTTTCAGTAATTATTATTTTTGCGCTTTCAAGGTGAAGATCTGGAGGAGTTTGTTTGGAGTAATAGGGAATTTCTTTTTTATATATTTTATTAATATTTTGGAAATCATCATCTAGTTGAGATAAATCTTTTTCTAAAATATTAACTGTACTTTTGACTGAATGAGATGTTGAAGCTTCTGCCTCCTTTAATTTTTCTTCTATTTTTGAAATTAATGGAGTATTAGCATCTGGAGTTCTAATTTATTTGAACGTCTTATTTTGAATAAAGGTTTTGCAATCTCATCTAAAAAGTTTGGTTGGTCTCTCTTAGTGTCATTAATATCTAAGTTTTCCAGTTTTTCAGTTAATGAATCAACTTCATATTTTTTAACAATTGCTTCAACTTGAGTAGAGGCCATATTGACTTGTTGAGACACTGGATGTAATACTTGATTTGTATAATTATTTTGATGATATACCTTTTTAATATCACTTAGCATTACTTGACTATTTTCTAGATCATTTCTACCTATTTTGAATGGGACTGCTGAAATATTACCTTCAGGGGTATGTAATATGATTTCTTGTAATGGAGGAGTATAAGAAGTACGTGTTTGACCATTTGAAAGGGTCCATTTTTTTGCAAAATTAATATTAGTGTTTATTTCACTAGCTTGGAATGGGTCTGGAAGATTATTATCTAAGGCAAACATAGCCCACCAATTAAAGAAAGGAATATTGAGTTGGTGTCTTTCCATGAATGAATACCATTCCTGCCTAATGAATGCTTGAGCTTTTAAATCATAGTGTGAAAGGAACCATTCTTTTTTGACTTTGTTTTTTATTGAATTAAAATCTTGACATAAATAATCTTTGTTGATTGCAAAAGGTGTTGGAATTTTCCAATTAGCTACATCAATTTGACTACTAACTTCCCTACTGTTCACCACATTTGAGTTCTTATTACTACCTAAACTAAGACGATCTCTAACCCAAGAGAATTTTTGAAACAATATCCTTGATTGCATATATAAGCAGTAGATAATTTATACTTAACTTGTAATGCCATACCATTAGTAGTATGGAGTCGTTCTTTTGTCCGTTCATAATATATTGAGGGAATTAATCTTTCTTGAATATAATTTTGATCTACACCACTATCTAATAGTGCAATAGTATTGCGTCAAAGCTATCTTTAATTTTAAGCGTAATAGGAATATACCATTTTTGAAAATTTATTTGATTAATAGTTGAAACAAATTGTGGATCGTAGGAGTGTATTCTGATTGAATGTTCGGTGAAGAAGAACTATTTTCTATTAATGTTAACCTTGCTCTAATTCAAGATCTTTTGTTTGTAATGAACATAAATCTTTGTGTAAATTTTTAATGTGTTCTTTTAATATAGTAACTTCGTTTTTTAAGTCTTGAATATTAACTGCCTTTAGAATATTTGGAATCTCACGTGTTTCAAATATTTTATTGATACTTACCTTATGAGGAGGTTCTAAAGAATCTTCTTTTATTAATATACTTTTGAGCTTTTGTAAATACTCTTTCCTTAATTCGGTATTTTGAATTTGCTCAATTGAATTTGATAAAAATTCTTTTTCACTATTTCACTTTAATAATTTAGGAGTAAAGATAGTAATATTATCTGATTTAGCTTTTAGTAGTATGGTTTCATCTAGAGTGGGTTTTAATAAACATTTTGGATTAAGTTGAGATGAAAGTAGCTTGAAATATACTCTGTAAGTAATAGCAAAACTTCTGGAAAGTTCACGAAATTGAACCTTTAAATCATTTTGAATATTAGGAAGATGGATATCTAGAACTAAGGCATCCATGATGCAAGGATCATTTAAATCTACTGAATAATTTGGGCAACAATTTAAGTATATGGGACCATTGCAAATATTAGTTTGAATCATGGCTAATAACGAATCCTTGTAACGTATTAACCTATTGTCTCTTAGGGCCATGAATATAGGACAATCTAATCCTAATCTTGTCAAAGGTTTGAGTGCAATTTGAATCATGCCAAAATGAATGTATCGATACTTTTCTTGATATCTTTTAATAGCAATTTTTGAAAGCAGTTTAATAGTTTGGAATTCTTCATCTAAACTAAAAGTTTTCTCATGATCTTTTATTGATAAAGCCGTATTGAAATCAAACTTACTTATTTGATAAATCGTTTCCATCTTTTGTTTAGGAATTTTCCAATTAGCTACATCAATTTGACTACTAACTTCCCTACTGTTCACCACATTTGAGTTCTTACTACTACCTAAACTAAGACGATCTCTAACCCAAGAGGCCATCTGAGTTACGTTGGAACACTTAGCTAAGAGTCATGTACATCCTACCGGGACCACTGGGACCACCCCATCGGGACCACCTCACCTGGGCTGACCAACGGACTTACTGGGGCTGACCAACAGCTGACCAACGCTAGCAACGGCGCGACACTACCTAAGGGCACCTACTTGGCCCTGATACTAGCGAGGAGCAGGATCGACCTAGGCCGGGTAATAGGTAAGGCCTAAGTGTGAATTAATGCAGGGGAGCGGAGTAGCAAATTGATATGAAGCAGGAAAATAATTTTGAAACGCAAAAATGAATTAGAAAATAACAGAATTGAAATGAGAAAAGGAGATGAATAAAACTTACTTTGAGTAATAAACTTGATACAAGGTTGGAGTACAAAGTTTTTGAGAGAAGGTGGAGGTTGAGAAGGGCTTGTAGTGATTTTTGATTTTGTGATGTTGTGATAATGAGATGATGCCTAATACAACGCTATTGAGTATCTATTTATAGAATACAAGATGAATTAAATGTGTACAAGTGGACGATAAAGATTGAATCTTCTGTTGATAATGTGTCCGACAATCTTGAATTATTGCTGCTTCGTGTTGATCGTGGATTGGAACCACGTCAAAAGTGAAACAGTGCTGAATAATAATGGACCTTGGACTGTTCTTGAATTATTGTCCTTTTTGAACAGTATTTTGATGAGCTGTCTTCTTGAACAGGTTTCTTGAATAATTGCTCTGATGACTTGAATTGTTTATCGGGATGAGTCATTGCCTTGGATGATGACATGATGATGAGTCATGTCCTTGGATAATTACTTGCCGTGTTGAGTCATTGCTTGTCTTGATGAGTCATTGTCTTAATAAGGCATGATTGAATTGAGTGGTTACACGTTGAATTGCCTTAGTAATTGCTAGATATCATTTTTGACTTGCTTTCCTTGGAAAAGCAACGTGGACATTGAATTGCATCATTAATTGTTAGTCCTTTTGGATGCCGTGTGCAATTGAATTGATCTTGGATTTCCTGCATTGAACTTGGCAGAGTGGATGGCTTGAATGTATGTATGGAATTGAATAGAATCCTGCAAAACAAAAACTACGTAAAGAAATAATGGCCCTTACTTTTGCCAAAGGCCGTGACCTTTGCGTGCTCTTTTCTTGATTTTGTTTTGGTAATTATCTTTTTTCTTTTTCTTATTTGAATAATAACGAGTAGAAAATCTACTCAATAATCATAAGGATTTGGTGCACAAGGATTATCGCAAGTGACAAAGGATGAATTGATCAGACAGTAATTAGTAGCGAAAATGGAAATAATCATCTTGTAGATATTTGCACCGTAGACCATATGGAGTGTGAATAAGACAGGAAGCATCGATTTGGAATGGATAGCGTAATGGTATGAGGACTTGGGTATGACTTTGATCAACTGGACAAATATGAACATCGGGAAACATTTTTGAAACAAATTTGAAAATATGAGGTTCAAAAGCTGTCCAATATTCAAGGTGTTTGTGGAACCATTTGAAATAATTAATATACCCAGTAGGCATAACGATGAGAACTGGGTGATTGTTGACATCTTGAACAAGCGTTGGATAAGCTTTAATGAGTTTGAGATAACTGTAAAATGATATTTCAGAGGAATTATACCAGTCTTGATAATCAATAAAGATAGCACTTTCATTATATCGTGGTCCATAGGATGATGTATAGTAGAGTTCTTGGTCACAAAGATAAAATAGGAGTGGTTCATGTGGAAAATTTGGTAATTCAGAAGAAAATACTTGAGTGGATGATGAAGGATGTTGAATTGAGGCTTGAGTTGGATCAGGGACTGCATAGGGAAAATGGGTTTGAGTATTCATGGTAAAGGACTGAGATGTTTGAAGTGTTGATGGCTGAAAATAAATGATGGTTGTTAGAATGAGAAAATGTTGTCTCAAGGTGTTGAAAAGTTGTTTTGCGCAAGAATCTTTTGAAAAATAGTTTTGGAAATATTTTACTCCGCATTAAATGGGTGTAAGTTAGATGATTTGATAGTGGCCTATGCAGGTATTGAGTATTCTAAGATTGGTTTGCCAATAATCTATGGTTTTTTCTAAATCATGACGCTGGCAAGCTAATTGATGATACTCATGTAACCATTTTATATAATAGTCTTTGAAATCTATGGAAGTTATATGATTGCGTAGGCTAATAGTTAACTCTTCTAGTTGTTTGTTCACTTCTTGTAATTCATTTTGATCATTGTTGAGCCGTTGTAGGAGGTCATGTCGTTCTAATTTGTACCAATATATCGGATTATTACATTGAATTACATTAATTTGCTTAGTTATTGAGGCATTTTGTAATACAGGTAAATCGTGGTGATAAATAGAATTAACAAATTTGAATGATATTGTAGTTTCCATAATGTCCGTATGCACACCTATATTATCTACTTTAAATGGATAAATTTGAGTAAGGAAAGGAGTTCCAAGAATAACTTCTTGACTCATATCCCGTACTAAAATGAATGAATTTTTGAAACAATATCCTTAATTGCATATATAAGCATTAGATAATTTATACTTAACTTGTAATGCCATACCATTAGTAGTATGGAGTCGTTCTTTTGTCCGTTCATAATATATTGAGGGAATTAGTCCTTCTTTTATACAATTTTGATCTGCACCACTATCTAATAGTGCAATAGTATTGAGTTCAAATCTATTCTTAATTTTAAGAGTAATAGGAATATACCATTTTTGAAAATTTATTTGATTAATAGTTGAAACAAATTGTGAATCTGTAGGAGTGTCTTCTGATTGAATGTTCGGTGAAGAAGGATTTTTTTCTATTAATGTTAACCTTGCTTCTAATTCAAGATCTTTTGTTTGTAATGAACATAAATCTTTGTGTAAATTTTTAATGTGCTCTTTTAATATATTAACTTCATTTTTTAAGTCTTGAATATTAACTGCCTTTAGAATATTTGGAATCTCACGTGTTTCAAATATTTTATTGATACTTATCTTATGAGGAGGTTCTAAAGAATCTTCTTTTATTAATATACTTTTGAGCTTTTGTAAATACTCTTTCCTTAATTCGCTATTTTGAATTTGTTCAATTAAATCTAATAAAAATTCTTTTTCACTATTATTAGTAGTTATGACATTAATACACTTATGGCATAATCTTGAAGACTTATTGCCTGATGAGTACTCACTTGAGTCACTTTTTAGTTCTTAATAACATTATTTTCACAATCAGAGGAGGATGATGAATTTCCCGATTGATTAGGCGTATCTTTGAGTTCAAATAAGGTAATTAATTTTTCTTGAATGTCTGGATGTTCTGCACAGATTTCATTGAGTTTCTTTTGGACTTTACAATTCGTTGCATAGTGGCCTAATTAATCCACACTTAGGCCTTACCTATTGCCCGGCCTAGGTCGACCTAGGCCGGGTAATAGGTAAGGTCTAAGTGTGGATTAATGCAGGGGAGCGGAGTAGCAAATTGATATGAAGCAGGAAAATAATTTTGAAACGCAAAAATGAATTTGAAAATAACAGAATTGAAATGAGAAAGGGAGATGAATAAAACTTACTTTGATTTGAATTAATAAACTTGATACAAGGTTGGAGTACAAAATTTTTGAGAGAAGGTGGAGGTTGAGAAGGGCTTGTAGTGATTTTTGATTTTGTGATGTTGTGATAATGAGATGATGCCTAATGCAACGCTATTGAGTATCTATTTATAGAATACAAGATGGAATTAAATGTATACAAGTGGACGATAAAGATTGAGTCTGGTGTTGATAATTGCTGCCCACAATCTTGAATTATTGGTGCTTTGTGTTGAACTTTGACTGGAACCACGTCAAAAGTGAAACAGTGTTGAATAATACTGAACCTTGGACTGTTTTTGAATTATTGTCCCTTTTGAACAGTATTTTGATGAGCTGTCTTCTTGAACAGTTTTCTTGAATAATTGCTCTGATGACTTGAATTGTTTATCGGGATGAGTCAGTACCTTGGATGTTGACATGATGATAAGTCATCTCTTTGCATAGTGTTGAGTCATTGCTTGTCTTGATGAGTCATAATTACTTGCCGTGTTGAGTCATTACTTGTCTTGATGAGTCATTGGCATGATTGAATTGAGTGGTGATACGTTGAATTGCCTTAGTAATTGCTAGATAGTATTTTTGACTTGCTTTTCTTGGAAAAGTAACGTGGACATTGAATTGCATCATTAATTGTTAGTCCTTTTGGATGCCGTGTGTAATTGAATTGATCTTGGATTTTTCTGCATTGAACTTGACAAAGTGGACGGCTTGAATGCATGTATGGAATTGAATGGAATCCTGCAAAACAAAAACTGCGTAAAGAAATAATGGCCCTTACTTTTGCCAAAGGCCGTGACCTTTGCGGGCTCTTTTCTTGATTTTGTTTTGGTAATTGTCTTTTTTCTTTTTCTTTTTTGAATAATAACGAGGAGTAGAAAATCTACTCAATAATCATAAGGATTTGGTGCATTAGGATTATCGCAAGTGACAAAGGATGAATTGATCAGAGAGTAATTAGTAGCGAAAATGGAAATAATCAACTTGTAGATATTTGCACCGTAGACCATATGGAGTGTGAATAAGACAGGAAGCATCGATTTTGAATGGATAGTGTAATGGTATGAGGACTTGAGTATGACTTTGATCAACTGGACAAATATGAACATCAGGGAACGTTTTTGAAACAAATTTGAAAATATGAGGTTCAAAAGCTGTCCAATATTCAAGGTATTTGTGGAACCATTTGAAATAATTAATATACCCAGTAGGCATAACGATGAGAACTGGGTGATTGTTGACATCTTGAACAAGCATTTGATAAGCTTTAATGAGTTTGAGATAACTGTAAAATGATATTTCAGAGGAATTATACCAGTCTTGATAGTCAATGAAGATAGCACTTTCATTGTATCGTGGTCCATAGAACGATGTACAGTAGAGTTCTTGGTCACGAAGATAAAATAGGAGTGGTTCATGTGGAAAATTTGGTAATTCAGAAGAAAATACTTGAGTGGATGATGAAGGATGTTGAATTGAGGCTTGAGTTGGATCAGGGACTGCATAGAGAAGATGGGTTTGAGTATTCATGGTAAAGGACTGAGATGTTTGAAGTGTTGATGGCTGAAAATAAATGATGGTTGTTAGAATGAGAAAATGTTGTCTCAAGGTGTTGAAAACTTGTTTTGCGCAAGAATTTTTTGAAAAATAGTTTTGGAAATATTTTACTCCACATTGAATGGGTGTAAGCTAGATGATTTGATAGTGGCCTATCCAGGTATTGAGTATTCTGAGATTGGTTTGCCAATAGTCTATGGTTTTTTCTAAATCATGACGCTGACAAGCTAATTGATGATACTCATGTAACCATTTTATATAAAAGTCTTTGAAATCTATTAAAGTTATATGATTGCGTAAGCTAATGGTTAATTCTTCTAGTTGTTTATTTATTTCGTATAATTCCTTTTGATCATTAATGAGTCGTTAAATGAGGTCACGTTGTTCTAATTTGCACCAATATTTTGGATTATTACATTTAATGACATTAATTTGCTTTGTTATTGAGGCATTTTGTAATAAAGGTAAATCGTTTTGATAAATAGAATTGATAAATTTGAATGATATTGTAGATTCTATAATTTCTGTATGCACACCTATCCGATCTACTTTAAATGGATAAATTTAAGTAAGGAAAGGAGTTCTAAGAATAACTTCTTGACTCATATCCGGTACTAAAATGAATGAATTTTTGAAACAATATCCTTGATTGCATATATAAACAGCAGATAATTTATACTTAACTTGTAATACCATACCATTAGTAGTATGGAGTCGTTCTTTTGTCCGTTCATAATATATTGAGGGAATTAATCCTCTTGAATACGATTTTGATCTGCTCCACTATCTAATAGTGCAATCGTATTGCATTCAAAGCTATCTTTAATTTTAAGCGTAATAGGAATATGCCATTTTCAGAAATTTTTGATTAATAGTTGAAACAAATTGTGGATTCGTAGGGGTGTTTTCTGATTGAATGTTCGGTGAAGAAGAATTATTTTCTATTAATGTTAACCTTGCCTCTAATTCAAGGTCTTTTGTTTGTAATGAACATAAATCTTTGTGTAAATTTTTAATGTGTTCTTTCAATATAGTAACTTCGTTTTTTAAGTCTTGAATATTAGCTGCCTTGAGAATATTTGGAATCTCACGTGCTTCAAATATTTTATTGATACTTACCTTATGAGGAGGTTCTAAAGAATCTTCTTTTATTAATATACTTTTGAGCTTTTGTAAATACTCTTTCCTTAATTCGGTATTTTGAATTTGTTCAATTAAATCTAATAAAAATTCTTTTTCACTATTATTAATAGTTATGACATTAATACACTTATAGCATAATCTTGAAGACTCATTACCTGATGAGTACCCACTTGAGTCACTTTCTAGTTCATTAATAACATTATTTTCACAATCAGAGGAGGATGATGAATTTACCGATTGATTAGGCGTATCTTTGAGTTCAAATAAGGTAATTAATTTTTTTTGAATGTCTGGATGTTCTGCACAGATTTCGTTGAGTTTTTTTTAACTTTACAATTTGTTGCATAGTGGCCTAATTTACCACACTTATAACAAGTATTAGTAGGATCAGCTTTTTCTTTTGGAGTAGGCTTTTTAGGACTTAATTTTTTGTAAGTTGGATTTCTTGTAGTATATGGTTTCTTCTTATTAATTTGAGTTTTTCTTCGTTTCTTGACAGATGGAGCTTATAACTTTGGAAGACAAAATGCTTCACAAAAAGAACCTAACTCCTTTCGCTTGACGGCATTATCTGTTGAATATCTGGCTTGTAATTTTAAATTCATTGCATAAACAAATTCCTTCCTTTTTAATAAAGCTTAATAATTGACCAAACGTAATTTGGTCGAATGGAATAGGGCTTTTACCAATGAGTTCGCTTAATTTATTGAATATTCGTTGAGAAAATAAGGATGGTAATCCTGAAATGAATTTTTCCTTCCAATAGGATTGACGACAGTCTTCCCTTTTTAATAGATATGTTAAAAATGTATCTTTGTACCAATTGTAGTCTTCTAGAGTTGGGCACCTTAGATTTGTTAAAAGAATATCTGTTGCAGCTGTAATATCTCTTGGACTTCGAAGAAAATTAGTAACTATTGTATAAATCAATGTTTCTATATTGTCGAGTTGTCCTTGAGAATTAGTATGAGTTCTAATTTTAGTACATTCATCTTCTTGAATATAAGTTTCCCACCAATTTTTGAGTATACCAGTGAATCCTGATGTTAATAAATCAAACGCTTGTAAATCTGTTGCATGTTTAGTTGAATAGGCTGTATAAGCAATTAACATTCTTTGGAGGGTTATGAATATTTCATGGTCACTATGACCATCGATATTCCATTCATATATTGAATCACCAGCAAAGTTTTCAGTAATTATTGTTTTTGCGCTTTCAAGGTGAAGATCTGGAGGAGTTTGTTTGGAGTAATAGGGAATTTTCTTTTTATATATTTTATTAATATTTTGGAAATCATTATCTAGTTGAGATAAATCTTTTTCTAAAATATTAACTGTACTTTTGACTGAATGAGATGTTGAAGCTTCTGCCTCCTTTAATTTTTCTTCTATTTTTGAAATTAGTGGAGTATTAGCATCTGGGAGTTCTAATTTATTTGAACGTCTTATTTTGCATAAAGGTTTTGCAATCTCATCTAAAAAGTTTGGTTTGTCTCTCTTAGTATCATTAATATCTAAGTTTTCTAGTTTTTTGGTTAATGAATCAACTTCTTGTTTTTTAACAATTGCTTCAACTTGAGTAGAGATCACATTGACTTGTTGAGACACGGTATGTAATACTTGATTTGTATAATTATTTTGATGATATACCCTTTTAATATCACTTAGCGTTACTTGACTATTTTCTGGATCATTTCTACCTATTTTGAATGGGACTGCTGGAATATTACCTTCAGGGGTATTTAATACGATTTCTTGCAATGGAGGGGTAAAAGAAGTAAGTGTTTGACCATTTAAGAGGGTCCATTTTTTTGCAAAATTAATATTAGTGTTTATTTCACTAATTTGGAATGGGTCTGGAAGATTATTATCTAAGGTAAACATAGCCCACCAATTAAAGAAAGGAATATTGACTTGGTGTCTTTCCATGAATGAATACCAATTTTACCTAATGAATGCTTGAGCTTTTAAATCAAAGTGTGAAAGGAACCATTCTCTTTTGACTTTGTTTTTTATTGAGTTGAAATCTTGACGTAAGTAATCCTTGTTGATTGCAAAAGGTGTTGAAATAGTATTGATTGAGGAAAATGATGGAGGTTGCATAGTTGAGTAGGTTGGGGAACCTACAGATGAAGTAACTTCATCTATTGGCTCAGCTATGGGAGCTTTATAATAAATCTTTTGAGCATCTTCTTTATCATTTGAATAATCATAACTAGTTGGCCTAGAAGGCATTGAATATGAAGTTCGAGGGAGTTCTAAGTTGTCTAATGATTTTGAAGATAAACTGCGTTCCTTAGTTGAATTAAATCTTATTAGTACTCTACCATCAGGCTCTTCTATGATTTGTTGAATATTCTTTTAAGCAATATTTCTTGGTGGCCTGGTATTTTGAATTATAAATTCTTGAGGAATAGTGATTTCGTTCCACTTTAATAATGTAGGAGTAAAGGTAGTAATATTATCTGATTCAACTTTTAGTAGTATGGTTTCATCTAGAGTAGGTTTTAATAAACATTTTGGATTAAGTTGAGATGAAAGTAGCTTGAAATATACTCTGTAAGTAATAGCAAAATTTCTGGAAAGTTCACGAAATTAAACCTTTAAATTATTTTGAATATTAGGAAGATGGATATCTAGAACTAAGGTATCCATGATCCAAAGATCATTTAAATCTACTGAATAATTTGGGCAACAATTAAAGTATCTGGGACCATTGCAAATATTAGTTTGAATCATGGCTAATAACGAATCCTTGTAACGTATTAACCTATTGTCTCTTAGGGCCATGAATATAGGACAATCTAATCCTAATCTTGTCAAAGGTTTGAGTGCAATTTCAATCATGCCAAAATGAATGTATCGATACTTTTCTTGATATCTTTTAATAGCAATTTTTGAAAGTAGTTTAATAGTTTGGAATTCTTCATCTAAACTAAAAGTTTCCTCATGATCTTTTATTGATAAAGCCGTATTGAAATCAAACTTACCTATTTGATAAATCGTTTCTATCTTTTGTTTAGGAATTTTCCAATTAGCTACATCTATTTGACTACTAACTTCCCTACTGTTCACCACATTCGAGTTCTTACTACTACCTAAACTAAGACGATCTCTAACCCAAGAGGCCATCTGATTACGTTGGAACACTTAGCTAAGAGTCATGCACATCCTATCGGGACCACTTGGACCACCCCACCGGGATCACCTCACCTGGGCTGACCAACGGACTTACTGGGGCTGACCAATAGCTGACCAACGCTAGCAACGGCGCGACACTACCTAAGGGCACCCACTTGGCTCTGATACCAGGACGAGCAGGATCGACCTAGGCCGGGTAATAGGTAAGGCCTATGTGTGGATTAATGCAGGGGAGCGGAGTAGCAAATTGATATGAAGCAGGAAAATAATTTTGAAACGCAAAAATGAATTTGAAAATAACAGAATTGAAATGAGAAAGGGAGATGAACAAAACTTACTTTGATTTGAATTAATAAACTTGATACAAGATTGGAGTACAAAGTTTTTGAGAGAAGGTGGAGGTTGAGAAGGGCTTGTAGTAATTTTTGATTTTGTGACGTTGTGATAATGAGATGATGAAGGATGTTGAATTGAAGCTTGTGTTGGATCAGGGATTGCATAGGGAAGATGGGTTTGAGTATTCATGGTAAAAGACTGAGATGTTTGAAGTGTTGATGGCTGAAAATAAATGATGGTTGTTAGAATGAGAAAATGTTGTCTCAAGGTGTTGAAAACTTGTTTTGCGCAAGAATCTTTTGAAAAATAGTTTTGAAAATATTTTACTCCGCATTGAATGGGTGTAAGCTAGATGATTTGAGAGTGGTCTATGCAGGTATTGAGTATTCTAAGATTGGTTTGCCAATAGTCTATGGTTTTTTCTAAATCATGACGCTGGCAAGCTAATTGATGATACTCATACAACCATTTTGTATAAAAGTCTTTGAAATCTATTGAAGTTATATGATTGCGTAAGTTAATGGTTAATTCTTCTAGTTGTTTATTTATTTCTTGCAATTCCTTTTGATTATTATTGAGTCGTCGAATGAGGTCACGTTGTTATAATTTATACCAATATTTTGGATTGTTACATTCAATTACATTAATTTGCTTTATTGTTGAAGCATTTTGTTATAAAGGTAAATCGTTTTGATAAATAGAATTGACAAATTTGAATGATATTGTAGTTTCCATAATTTCTGTATGCACACCTATCCGATCTACTTTAGATGGATAAATTTTAGTAAGGAAAGGAGTTCCAAGAACAACTTCTTGACTCATATCCCGTATTAAAATGAATGAATTTTTGAAGCAATATCCTTGATTGCATATATAAGCAGTAGATAATTTATACTTAACTTGTAATGCCATACCATTAGTAGTATGAAGTCGTTCTTTTGTCCGTTCATAATATATTGAGGGAATTAATCCTTCTTGAATACAATTTTGATCTGCACCACTATCTAATAGTGCAATAGTATTGCATTCAAAGCTATCTTTAATTTTAAGCATAATAGGAATATACCATTTTTGGAAATTTATTTGATTAATAGTTGAAACAAATTGTGGATTCGTAGGAGTGTCTTCTGATTGAATGCTCGGTGAAGAAGAATTATTTTCTATTAATGTTAACCTTGCCTCTAATTCAAGGTCTTTTGTTTGTAATGAACATAAATCTTTATGTAAATTTTTAATGTGTTCTTTTAATATAGTAACTTCGTTTTTTAAGTCTTGAATATTAACTGCTTTGAGAATATTTGGAATCTCACGTGCTTCAAATATTTTATTGATACTTACCTTATGAGGAGGTTCTAAAGAATCTTCTTTTATTAATATACTTTTGAGCTTTTATAAATACTCTTTCCTTAATTCGGTATTTTGAATTTGTTCAATTAAATCTAATAAAAATTCTTTTTCACTATTATTAGTAGTTATGACATTAATACACTTATGGCATAATCTTGAAGACTCATTACCTGATGAGTATTCACATGAGTCACTTTCTAGTTCATTAATAACATTATTTTCACAATCAGAGGCGGATGATGAATTTTCCGATTGATTAGGCGTATCTTTGAGTTCAAATAAGGTAATTAATTTTTCTTGAATGTCTGGATGTTCTGCACAGATTTCATTGAGTTTCTTTTTAACTTTACAATTTGTTGCATAGTGACCTAATTTACCACACTTAAAAGCAATGACTCAACACGGCAAGTAATTATGCAAGGACATGACTCATCATCATGTCATCATCCAAGGCAATGACTCATCCCGACAAACAATTCAAGTCATTAGAGCAATTATTCAAGAAACCTGTTCAAGAAGACAGCTCATCAAAATACTGTTCAAAAAAGGACAATAATTCAAGAACCGTCCAAGGTCCATTATTATTCAGCACTGTTTCACTTTTGACGTGGTTCCAATCCACGATCAACACGAAGCAACAATAATTCAAGATTGTCGGAACACATTATCAACAGAAGATTCAATCTTTATCGTCCACTTGTACACATTTAATTCCATCTTGTATTCTATAAATAGATACTCAATAGCGTTGTATTAGGCATCATCTCATTATCACAACATCATAAAATCAAAAATCACTACAAGCCCTTCTCAACCTCCACCTTCTCTCAAAAACTTTGTACTCCAACCTTGTATCAAGTTTATTAATTCAAATCAAAGTAAGTTTTATTCATCTCCCTTTCTCATTTCAATTCTATTATTTTCAAATTCATTTTTGCGTTTCAAAATTATTTTCCTGCTTCATATCAATTTGCTACTCCGCTCCCCTGCATTAATCCACACTTAGGCCTTACCTATTACCCGGCCTAGGTCGATCCTGCTCCTCCTGGTATCAGAGCCAACTAGGTGCCCTTAGGTAGTGTCGCGCCGTTGCTAGCGTTGGTCAGCTGTTGGTCAGCCCCAGTAAGTCCGTTGGTCAGCCCAGGTGAGGTGGTCCCGGTGGGGTGGTCCCAGTGGTCCCGGTAGGATGTGCATGACTCTTAGCTAAGTGTTCCAACGTAACTCAGATGGCCTCTTGGGTTAGAGATCGTCTTAGTTTAGGTAGTAGTAAGAACTCAAATGTGGTTAATAGTAGGGAAGTTAGTTGTCAAATTGATGTGTCTAATTGGAAAATTCCTAAACAAAAGATAGAAAAGATTTATCAAATAGGTAAGTTTGATTTCAATACGGCTTTATCAATAAAAGATCATGAGGAAACTTTTAGTTCAGAGGAAGAATTCCAAACTATTAAACTACTTTCAAAAATTGCTATTAAAAGATATCAAGAAAAGTATCGATACATTTATTTTGGCATGATTCAAATTGCACTCAAACCTTTGACAAGATTAGGATTACATTGTCCTATATTCATGGCCCTAAGAGACAATAGGTTAGCACGTTACAAGGATTCGTTATTAGCCATGATGCAAACTAATATTTGCAATGGTCCCATATACTTTAATTGTTGCCCAAATTATTCAGTAGATTTAAATGATCCTTGGATCATGGATTAGTTTTAGATATCCATCTTCCTAATATTCAAAATGATTTAAAGGTTCAATTTCGTGAACTTTCCAGAAATTTTGCTATTACTTACAGAGTATATTTCAAGCTACTTTCATCTCAACTTAATCTAAAATGTTTATTAAAGCCTACTCTAGATGAAACCATACTACCAAAAGCTGAATCAGATAATATTACTACCTTTACTCCTAAATTATTAAAGTGGAATAGTGAAAAAGAATTTTTATTAGATTTAATTGAACAAATTCAAAATACCGAATTAAGGAAAGAGTATTTACAAAAGCTCAAAAGTATATTAATAAAAGAAGATTCTTTAGAACCTTCTTATAAGGTAAGTATCAATAAAATATTTGAAGCACGTGAGATTCCAAATATTCTCAAGGCAGTTAATAGTCAAGACTTAAAAAACGAAGTTACTATATTAAAAGAACACATTAAAAATTTACACAAAGATTTATGTTCATTACAAACAAAAGACCTTGAATTAGAGGCAAAGTTAACATTAGTAGAAAATAATTCTTCTTCACCGAACATTCAATCAGAAGACACTCCTACGAATCCACAATTTGTTTCAACTATTAATCAAATAAATTTCCAAAAATGGTATATTCCTATTACGCTTAAAATTAAAGATAGCTTTGAATGCAATACTATTGCACTATTAGATAGTGGTGCAGATCAAAATTGTATTCAAGAAGGATTAATTCCCTCAATATATTATGAACGGACAAAAGAACGACTCCATACTACTAATGGTATGGCATTACAAATTAAGTATAAATTATCTAATGCTTATATATGCAATCAAGGATATTGTTTCAAAAATTCATTTATTTTAGTACGGGATATGAGTCAAGAAGTTATTCTTGGAACTCCTTTCCTTACTCAAATTTATCCATTTAAAGTAGATCGGATAGGTGTGCATACAGAAATTATGGAATCTACAATATCATTCAAATTTATCAATTCTATTTATCAAAACGATTTACCTTTATTACAAAATGTCTCAATAACAAAGCAAATTAATGTCATTAAATGTAATAATCCAAAATATTGGTGCAAATTAGAACAACATGACCTCATTCAACGACTCAATAATGATCAAAAGGAATTACAAGAAATAAATAAACAACTAGAAGAATTAACCATTGGCTTACGCAATCATATAACTTCAATAGATTTCAAAGACTTTTATACAAAATGGTTACATGGGTATCATCAATTAGCTTGCTAGCGTCATGATTTAGAAAAAAACCATAGACTATTGGCAAACCAATCTTAGAATACTCAATACCTGCATAGGCCACTATCAAATCATCTAGCTTACACCCATTCAATGCGGAGTAAAATATTTCCAAAACTATTTTTCAAAAGATTCTTGCGCAAAACAAGTTTTCAACAGCTTGAGACAACATTTTCTCATTCTAACAACCATCATTTATTTTCAGCCATCAACACTTCAAACATCTCAGTCCTTTACCATGAATACTCAAACCCATCTTTCCTATGCAGTCCCTGATCTAACTCAAGCCTCAATTCAACATCCTTCATCATCCACTCAAGTATTTTCTTCTGAATTACCAAATTTTCCACATAAACCACTCCTATTTTATCTTCGTGACTAAGAACTCTACTATACATCGTTCTATGGACCACGATACAATGAAAGTGCTATTTTCATTGATTATTAAGACTGGTATAATTCCTCTTAAATATCATTTTATAGTTATCTCAAACTCATTAAAGCTTATCAAACGCTTGTTCAAGATGTCAACAATCACCCAGTTCTCATCGTTATGCCTACTGGGTATATTAATTATTTCAAATGGTTCCACAAACACCTTGAATATTGGACAGCTTTTGAACCTCATATTTTCAAATTTGTTACGAAAATGTTCCCTGATGTTCATATTTGTCTAGTTGATCAAAGTCATACTCAAGTCCTCATACCATTACACTATCCATTCAAAATCGATGCTTCCTGTCTTATTCACACTCCATATGGTCTACGGTGCAAATATCTGCAAGATGATTATTTCCATTTTCGCTACTAATTACTCTCTGATCAATTCATCCTTTGTCACTTGCGATAATCCTTGTGCACCAAATCCTTATGATTATTGAGTAGATTTTCTACTCCTCGCTATTATTCAAAAAAGAAAAAGAAAAAAGACAATTACCAAAACAAAATCAAGAAAAGAGCCCGCAAAGGTCACGGCCTTTGGCAAAAGTAAGGGCCATTATTTCTTTACGCAGTTTTTGTTTTGCAGGATTCCATTCAATTCCATACATACATTCAAGCCATCCACTTTGCCAAGTTCAATGCAGAAAAATCCAAGATCAATTCAATTACACACGGCATCCAAAAGGACTAATAATTAATGATGCAATTCAATGTCCACGTTACTTTTCCAAAGGAAGCAAGTCAAAAATACTATCTAGCAATTACTAAGGCAATTCAACGTGTCACCACTCAATTCAATCATGCCAATGACTCATCAAGACAAGCAATGACTCAACACGGCAAGTAATTATGACTCATCAAGACAAGCAATGACTCAACACGGCAAGTACTTATGCAAGGACATGACTCATCATCATGTCAACATCCAAGGCAATGACTCATCCCGACAAACAATTCAAGACATCAGAACAATTATTCAAGAATACTGTTCAAGAAGACAGCTCATTAGAATACT
This sequence comes from Carnegiea gigantea, assembly GCA_029747015.1. Lineage (NCBI taxonomy): Eukaryota > Viridiplantae > Streptophyta > Magnoliopsida > Caryophyllales > Cactaceae > Carnegiea > Carnegiea gigantea. The sequence continues at coordinate 344,736 of JAKOGI010000555.1, read as the reverse complement.
ATTCAAAAAGGACAATAATTCAAAAATAGTCCAAGGTCCATTATTACTCAGCATTGTTCCACTTTTGACGTGGCTCCAGTCCAAGTTCAACACCAAGCAACAATAATTCAAGATTGTCGGCAGCAATTACCAACACCAGATTCAATCTTTATCGTCCACTTGTACACATTTAATTCCATCTTGTACTCTATAAATAGATACTCAATAGCGTTGTATTAGGCATCATCTGATCATCACAAAATCGTGTAATTTACAAGATCAAGAATCACTACAAACCCTTCTCAACCTCCTCCCTCTCTCAAAAACATCCTGTACTCCATCTTTCAACCTTGTATCAAGTTTATTAATTCAAATCAAAGTAAGTTTTATTCATCTCCCTTTCTCATTTCAATTCTATTATTTTCAAATTCATTTTTGCGTTTCAAAATTATTTTCCTGCTTCATATCAATTTGCTACTCCGCTTCCCTGCATTAATCCACACTTAGGCCTTACCTATTACCCGGCCTAGGTCAACGACTCAATAATAATCAAAAGGAATTGCAAGAAATAAATAAACAACTAGAAGAATTAACCATTAGTTTACGCAATCATATAACTTCAATAGATGTCAAAGACTTTTATACAAAATGGTTACATGAGTATCATCAATTAGCTTGCCAGCGTCATGATTTAGAAAAAACCATAGACTATTGGCAAACCAATCTTAGAATACTCAATACCTGCATAGGCCACTATCAAATCATCTAGCTTACACCCATTTAATGCGGAGTAAAATATTTCCAAAACTATTTTTCAAAAGATTCTTGCGCAAAATAAGTTTTCAACACCTTGAGACAACATTTTCTCATTCTAACAACCATCATTAATTTTCATCCATCAACACTTCAAACATCTCAGTCCTTTAGCATGAATACTCAAACCCATCTTCCCTATGCAGTCCCTGATCCAACTCAAGCCTCAATTCAACATCCTTTATCATCCACTCAAGTATTTTCTTCTGAATTACCAAATTTTCCACATGAACCACTCTTATTTTATCTTCGTGACCAAGAACTCTACTATACATCGTTCTATGGACCACAATACAATGAAAGTGCTATCTTCATTGATTATCAAGACTGGTATAATTCCTCTGAAATATCATTTTACAGTTATCTCAAACTCATTGAAGCATATCAAACGCTTGTTCAAGATGTCAACAATCACCCAGTTCTCATCGTTATGCCTACTGGGTATATTAATTATTTCAAATGGTTCCACAAACACCATGAATATTGGACAGCTTTTGAACCTCATATTTTCAAATTCATTTTTGCGTTTCAAAATTATTTTTCTGCTTCATATCAATTTGCTACTCCGCTCCTCTGCGTTAATCCACACGTAGGCCTTACCTATTATCCGGCCTATGTCGATCCTGCTCGTCCTGGTATCAGAGCCAAGTAGGTGCCCTTAGGTAGTGTTGCGCCGTTGTCAGCATTGGTCAGCTGTTGGTCAGCTCCAGTAAGTCCGTTGGTCAGCCCAGGTGAGGTGGTCCCGGTGGAGTGGTCCCAGTGGTCCCGGTAGGATGTGCATGGCTCTTAGCTAAGTGTTCCAACGTAACTCAGATGGCCTCTTGAGTTAGAGATCGTCTTAGTTTAGATAGTAGTAAGAACTCAAATGTGGTGAACAGTAGGGAAGTTAGTAGTCAAATTGATGTCGCTAATTGGAAAATTCCTAAACAAAAGATAGAAACGATTTATCAAATAGGTAAGTTTGATTTCAATACGGCTTTATCAATAAAAGATCATGAGGAAACTTTTAGTTTAGATGAAGAATTCTAAACTATTAAACTACTTTCAAAAATTGCTATTAAAAGATATCAAGAAAAGTATCGATACATTCATTTTGGCATGATTCAAATTGCACTCAAACCTTTGACAAGATTAGGATTAGATTGTCCTATATTCATGGCCCTAAGAGACAATAGGTTAATACGTTACAAGGATTCGTTATTAGCCATGATTCAAACTAATATTTGCAATGGTCCCATATACTTTAATTGTTGCCCAAATTATTCAGTAGATTTAAATGATTCTTGGATCATGGATACTTTAGTTTTAGATATCCATCTTCCTAATATTCAAAATGATTTAAAGGTTCAATTTCGTGAACTTTTCAGAAATTTTGCTATTACTTACAGAGTATATTTCAAGCTACTTTCATCTCAACTTAATCCAAAATGTTTATTAAAACCTACTCTAGATGAAACTATACTACTAAAAGCTGAATCAGATAATATTACTACCTTTACTCCTAAATTATTAAAGTGGAACGAAATCACTATTCCTCAAGAATTTATAATTCAAAATACCAGGCCACCAAGAAATATTGCTCAAAAGAATATTCAACAAATCATAGAAGAGCCTGATGGTAGAGTACTAATAAGATTTAATTCAACTAAAGAACGCAGTTTATCTTCAAAATCCTTAGACAACTTAGAACTCCCTCGAACTTCATATTCAATACCTTCTAGGCCAACTAGTTATGATTATTCAAAAGATAATCACATAGAAGATACTCAAAAGATTTATTACAAAGCTCCCATAGCTGAGCCAATAGATGAAGTCACTTCATCTGTAGGTTCCCCAACCTACTCAACTATGCAACCTCCATCATTTTCCTCAATCAATGTTATTTCAACACTTTTTGTAATCAACAAAGATTACTTACGTCAAGATTTCAATTCAATAAAAAACAAAGTCAAAAGAGAATGGTTCCTTTCACACTTTGATTTAAAGGCTCAAGCATTCATTAGGCAAAATTGGTATTCATTCATGAAAAGACACCAAGTCAATATTCCTTTCTTTAATTGGTGGGCTATGTTTGCCTTGGCTAATAATCTTCCAGACCCATTCCAAGTAATTTTAATTTTAATTTACAGATGGAGCTTGTAACTTTGGAAGACAAAAGGCCTCACAAAAAGAACCAAACTCTTTTCGATTGGCGGCAGTATCTGTTGAATATCTGGCTAGCAATTTTAATTTATTGCATTGAGCGGTGACACGTTGAATTGAGTGGTGACACGTTGAATTGCCTTAGTAATTGCTAGATATCATTTTTGACTTGCTTTCCTTGGAAAAGCAACGTGGACATTGAATTGCATCATTAATTGCTAGTCCTTTTGGATGCCGTGTGTAATTGAATTGATCTTGGATTTTCTGCATTGAACTTGGCAGAGTGGATGGCTTGAATGCGTGTATGGAATTGAATAGAATCCTGCAAAACAAAAACTACGTAAAGAAATAATGGCCCTCACTTTTGCCAAAGGCCGTGACCTTTGCGGGCTCTTTTCTTGATTTTGTTTTGTCAATTGTCTTTTTTCTTTTTCTTTTTTGAATAATAACGAGGAGTAGAAAATCTACTCAATAATCATAAGGATTTGGTACACAAGGATTATCGCAAGTGACAAAGGATGAATTGATCAGAGAGTACCAATAAGATTTAATTCAACTAAAGAGCGCAGTTTATCTTCAAAATCATTAGACAACTTAGAACTCCCTCGAACTTCATATTCAATGCCTTCTAGGCCAACTAGTTATGATTATTCAAATGATAAAGAAGATACTCAAAAGATTTATTACAAAGCTCCCATAGCTGAGCCAATAGATGAAGTTACTTCATCTGTAGGTCCCCAACCTACTCAACTACGCAACCTCCATCATTTTCCTCAATAAATATTAGTTCAACACCTTTTGCAATCAATAAAGATTACTTATGTCAAGATTTCAATTCAATAAAAAACAAAGTCAAAAGAGAATGGTTCCTTTCACACTTTGATTTAAAAGCTCAAGCATTCATTAGGCAAAATTGGTATTCATTCATGAAAAGACACCAAGTCAATATTCCTTTCTTTAATTGGTGGGCTATGTTTGCCTTAGATAATAATCTTCCAGACTCATTCCAAGTTAGTGAAATAAATACTAATATTAATTTTGCAAAAAAATGGATCCTCTTAAATGGTCAAACACTTACTTCTTTTACCCCTCCATTACAAGAAATCGTATTAAATACCCCTGAAGGTAATATTCCAGCAATCCCATTCAAAATAGGTAGAAATGATCCAGAAAATAGTCAAGTAAAGCTAAGTGATATTAAAAAGGTATATCATCAAAATAATTATACAAATCAAGTATTATATACCGTCTCCCAACAAGTCAATATGGTCTCTACTCAAGTTGAAGCAATTGTTAAAGAACAAGAAGTTGATTTATTAACTAAAAAAACTAGAAAACTTAGATATTAATGATACTAAGAGAGACAAACCAAACTTTTTAGATGAGATTGCAAAACCTTCATTCAAAGTAAGACGTTCAAATAAATTAGAACTCCCAGATGCTAATACTCCATTAATTTCGAAAATAGAAGAAAAATTAAAGGAGGCAGAAGCTTCAACATCTCATTCAGTCAAAGTACAGTTAATATTTTAGAAAAAGATTTATCTCAACTAGATGATGATTTCCAAAATATTAATAAAATATATAAAAAGGAAATTCCCTATTACTCCAAACAAACTCCTCCAGATCTTCACCTTGAAAGTGCAAAAACAATAATTACTGAAAACTTTGCTGGTGATTCAATATATGAATGGAATATAGATGGTCGTAGTGACCATGAGATATTCATAATCCTCCAAAGAATGTTAATTGCTTATACAACCTATTCAACTAAACATGCAACAGATTTACAAGCTTTTGATTTATTAACATCAGGATTCACTGGTATACTCAAAAATTGGTGGGAAAATTATATTCAAGAAGATGAACGTACTAAAATTAGAACTCATACTAATTCTCAAGAACAACTAGACAATATAGAAACATTGATTTATACAATAGTTACTAATTTTCTTGGAAGTCCAAAAGATATTGCAGCTGCAACAGATATTCTTTTAACAAATCTAAGGTGCCCAACTCTAGAAGACTACAATTGGTACAAAGTTACATTTTTAGCATATCTATTAAAAAGGGAAGACTATCGTCAACCCTATTGGAAGGAAAAATTCATTTTAGGATTACCATCCTTATTTTCTCAACGAATATTCAATAAATTAAGCGAACTCATTGGTAAAAGCCCTATTCCATTCGAACAAATTACGTTTGATCAATTATTAAGCTTTATTAAAAAGGAAGGAATTTCTTTATGCAACGAATTAAAATTACAAGCCAGATATTCAACAGATAATGCCGCCAAGCGAAAAGAGTTAGGTTCTTTTTGTGAAGCCTTTTGTCTTCCAAAGTTAGAAGCTCCATCTGTCAAAAAAACGAAGAAAAACTCAAATTAATAAGAAGAAACCATATACTACAAGAAATCCAACTTATAAAAAATTAAGTCCTAAAAAGCCTACTCCAAAAGGAAAAACTGATAATACTAATACTTGTTACAAGTGTGGTAAATTAGGCCACTATGCAACAAATTGTAAAGTTAAAAAGAAACTCAATAAAATCTGTGCAGAACATCCAGACATTCAAGAAAAATTAATTACCTTATTTGAACTCAAAGATACGCCTAATCAATCGAAAAATTCATTATCCTTCTCTGATTGTGAAAATAATGTTATTAACAACCTAGAAAGTGACTCATGTGAATACTCATCAGGTAATGAGTCTTCAAGATTATGCTATAAGTGTATTAATGTCATAACTACTAATAATAGTGAAAAGGAATTTTTATTAGATTTAATTGAACAAATTCCAGATATCGAATTAAGGAAAGCATATTTACAAAAACTCAAAGGTATATTAATAAAAGAAGATTCTTTAGAACCTCCTCATAAGGTAAGTATCAATAAAATATTTGAAACACGTGAGATTCCAAATATTCTAAAGGCAGTTAATATTCAAGACTTAAAACACGAAGTTACTATATTAAAAGAACACATTAAAAATTTACACAAAGATTTATGTTCATTACAAACAAAAGACCTTGAATTAGAGGTAAGGTTAACATTAATAGAAAATAATTCTTCTTCACCGAACATTCAATCAGAAGACACTCCTACGAATCCATAATTTGTTTCAACTATTAATCAAATAAATTTCCAAAATGGTATATTCCTATTACACTTAAAATTAAAGATAGCTTTGAATGCAATACTATTACACTATTAGATAGTGGTGCAGAACAAAATTGTATTCAAGAAGGATTAATTCCCTCAATATATTATGAACGGACAAAAGAACGACTCCATACTACTAATGGTATGGCATTACAAGTTAAGTATAAATTATCTACTGCTTATATATACAATCAAGGATATTGTTTCAAAAATTCATTCATTTTAGTATGGGATATGAGTCAAGAAGTTATTCTTGGAACTCCTTTCCCTATTCAAATTTATCCATTTAAAGTAGATCGGATAGGTGTGCATACAGAAATTATGGAAACTACAATATCATTCAAATTTGTCAATTCTATTTATCAAAACGATTTACCTTTATTACAAAATGTTTCAATAACAAAGAAAATTAATGTAATTGAATGTAACAATCCAAAATACTGGTATAAATTAGAACAACATGACCTCATTCAACGACTCAATAATGATCAAAAGGAATTACAAGAAATAAATAAACAACTAGAAGAATTAACCATTAGCTTACGCAATCATATAGCCTCAATCAATTTTAAAGAATTTTATTCAAAATGGTTACATGAGTATCATCAATTAGCTTGCCAGCGTCATGATTTAGAAAAAACCATAGATTATTGGCAAACCAATCTTAGAATACTCAATACCTGCATAGGCCAATATCAAATCATCTAGCCTACACCCATTCAATGCTGAGTAAAATATTTTCACAACTATTTTTCAAAAGGTTTTTAAGCAAAACAAGTTTTCAAAACCTTGACAAAGCAGTCCCTCTATTCTAACAACCATCATTTATTTTCAGCCATCAACACTTCAAATATCTCAGTCTCATACCTATCTCACCATGGACAATAACGACAAAGGCAAAAACCTAATCAATGACTCCAATTCCATTCAATTACCAAATTTTCCACATGAACCACTTTGATTCTATCTGCGTGACCATGAACTCTACTATACATCGTTCCTATGGACCACGCTACAATGAAAATGCTATCATCATTGATTATCAAGACTGGTTTAATTCCTCTGAAATATCATTTTACAGTTATCTCAAACTCATTAAAGCTTATCAAACGCTTGTTCAAGATGTCAACAATCATCCAATTCTCATCATTATGCCTACTGGGTATATTAATTATTTCAAATGGTTCCACAAACACCTTGAATATTGGACAGCTTTTGAACCTCATATTTTCAAATGTGTTTCAAAAATATTCCCTGATGTTTATATTTGTTCAGTTGATCAAAGTCATACTCAAGTCCTCATACCATTACACTATCCATTCCAAATCGATGCTTCCTGTCTTGTTCACACTCCATATGATCTACGGTGCAAATATCTACAAGATGATTATTTCCATTTTCGCTACTAATTAGTCCCCGATCAATTAATTCTTATGCGCTGAGTAGATTTTCTACTCCTAGTCGTTATTCAAAAAAAAAAAATCAAGAAAAGAGCCCGCAAAGGTCACGGCCTTTGGCAAAAGTAAGGGCCATTATTTCTTTACGTAGTTTTTGTTTTGCAGGATTCCATTCAATTCCATACACGCATTCAAGCCATCCACTTTGCCAAGTTCAATGCAGAAAAATCCAAGATCAATTCAATTACACACGGCGTCCAAAAGGACTAACAATTAATAATGTAATTCAATGTCCACGTTGCTTTTCCAAGGAAAGCAAGTCAAAAATGATATCTAGCAATTACTAAGGCAATTCAACGTGTCACCACTCAATTCAATCATGCCTTATCAAGACAATGACTCATCAAGACAAGCAATAACTCAACACGGCAAGTAATTATGCAAGGCCATGACTCATCATCATGTCAACATCAAAGGCAATGACTCATCCCGACAAACAGTTCAAGTCATCAAAGCAATTATTCAAGAATACTGTTCAAGAAGACAGCTCATCAAAATACTGTTCAAAAAGGACAATAATTCAAGAACAGTCCAAGGTCCATTATTATTCAGCACTGTTTCACTTTTGACGTGGTTCCAATCCACGATCAACACGAAGCAACAATAATTCAAGATTGTCAGGACACATTATCAACAGAAGATTCAATCTTTATCGTCCACTTGTACACATTTAATTTCATCTTGTATTCTATAAATAGATACTCAATAGCATTGTATTAGGCATCATCTCATTATCACAACATCACAAAATCAAAAATCACTACAAGCCTTCTCAACCTCCACCTTCTCTCAAAAACTTTGTACTCCAACCTTGTATCAAGTTTATTAATTCAAATCAAAGTAAGTTTTGTTCATCTCCCCTTCTCATTTCAATTCTGTTATTTTCAAATTCATTTTTGCGTTTCAAAATTATTTTCCTGCTTCATATCAATTTGCTACTCCGCTTCCCTGCATTAATCCACACTTAGGCCTTACCTATTACCCGGCCTAGGTCGATCCTGCTCCTCCTGGTATCAGAGCCTAGTAGGTGCCCTTAGGTAGTGTCGCACCGTTGCTAGCATTGGTCAGCTGTTGGTCAGCCCCAGTAAGTCCGTTGGTCAGCCCAGGTGAGGTGGTCCCAGTGGTCCCGGTAGGATGTGCATGACTCTTAGCTAAGTATTCCAACGTAACTCAGATGGCCTCTTGGGTTAGAGATCGTCTTAGTTTAGGTAGTAGTAAGAACTCAAATGTGGTGAACAGTAGGGAAGTTAGTAGTCAAATTGATGTAGCTAATTGGAAAATTCCAACACCTTTTGCAATCAACAAAGATTATTTACGTCAAGATTTTAATTCAATAAAAAACAAAGTCAAAAGAGAATGGTTCCTTTCACACTTTGATTTAAAAGCTCAAGCATTCATTAGGCAAAATGGTATTCATTCATGGAAAGACACCAAGTCAATATTCCTTTCTTTAATTGGTGGGCTATGTTTGCCTTAGATAATAATCTTCCAGACCCATTCCAAGTTAGTGAAATAAACACTAATATTAATTTTGCAAAAAAATGGACCCTCTTAAATGGTCAAACACTTATTTCTTTTACCCCTCCATTACAAGAAATCGTATTAAATACTCCTGAAGGTAATATTCCAGCAGTCCCATTCAAAATAGGTAGAAATGATCCAGAAATAATCAGTTACATAATCAAGTATTACATACCGTGTCTCAACAAGTCAATATGGTCTCTACTCAAGTTGAAGCAATTGTTAAAAAACAAGAAGTTGATTCATTAACTGAAAAACTAGAAAACTTAGATATTAATGATACTAAGAGAGACAAACCAAACTTTTTAGATGAGATTGCAAAACCTTTATTCAAAATAAGACGTTCAAATAAATTAGAACTCCCAGATGCTAATACTCCATTAATTTCAAAAATAGAAGAAAATTTAAAGGAAGCAGAAACTCCATCATCTAATTCCGTCAAAAGTACAGCTAATATTTTAGAAAAGGATTTATCTCAACTACATGATGGCTTCCAAACTAATCAAAAGTCACGTTCTAAAAGGATTACTCCAAAAAGGAAAACTGATAATACTAATACTTGCTATAAGCATGGTAAGTTAGGTTACTATACAAAAATTTGTAACGTTAAAAAAAAAAATTAGAAGAGCTATATACGGAACCTCCAGATATTCAAAGAAAATTAATTACTTTATTTAAACTCAAAGATACACCTGATCAATTAGAAAATTCGTCATCTTCCTCTAATTATGAAGACAATATTATCAATAAACTGGAAAATGCATCCAGCAAATATTCATCAAGTAACGAGTTCTCAAGACTATGCTATAAGTCTATTAATGTCATAACTACTAATAATAGTAAAAAAGAATTTTTATTGGATTTCATTGAGCAAATTCAAGATACCGCATTACGGAAAGAGTATTTACAAAAACTCAAAAGTATACTCATAAAAGAAGATTCTCTAGAACCTCCTCATAAGGTAAGCATCAATAAAATATCTGAAACACGTAGGATTCCAAATAATTTAAAACTAGTTAATATTCAAGACTTAAAAAACGAAGTTAATAGATTAAAGAAACAAATTAAGGAATTATATGAAAATTTATTACAAATAAAAGATCTTGAATTAGAAACAAGGTTACCATTCATTAAGAATAGCCCTCCTTCAGATCAACAATTTGTTTCAACTATTAATCAAATAAATTTTCAAAAATGGTATATTCATATTACTCTAAGAATTAAATATAGTTTTGAATTCAATACAATTGCACTACTAGATAGTGGCGCAGATCAAAATTGTATTCAGGAAGGACTAATTCCCTCTATATATTATGAAAAAACAAAAGAACGACTCCATAATGCTAATGGTACGGCATTACAAATTAGGTATAAATTATCTAATGCTTATATATGTAATCAGGGATTTTGTTTTAAAAACTCATTCATCCTAGTACAAGATATAAGTCAAGAAGTCATTCTTGGAACTCCTTTCATGACTCAAATCTATCCATTCAAAGTAGATCAAATTGGTGTGCATACAGAAGTTATGGGAACAATAATATCATTCAAATTTGTCGTCCCTATTTATCAAAAAGAGTTATCTTTATTACAAAATTCCTTCATATTGAAACAAATTAATCTTCTTCACGAAAAGAAAAAACATATTCAATGTTTACAAAATGAAATTATTTATAAAAAAATTAAAGAAATGTTACAGCAACCCTCTATTCAAAAGCAAATACACAAACTATACGAATTGTTTAAAACTGAAGTATGCTCTGATCTTCCCAATGCCTTTTGGCAAACAAAAAAGCATATCATATCACTTCCTTATGAAAAAGATTTCTCCGAAAAAAATATTCCAACTAAAGCTAGACCCATTCAAATGAATAAAGAACTCCTTGAACTCTGTAAAAAGGAAATAGAAACCTTATTAAAAAAGAGATTAATTAGACCATCTAAGTCCCCTTGGAGCTGTGCAGCATTTTATGTTAATAATCAAGTTGAAAAGGAGCGAGGTGTCCCTCGTTTAGTTATTACTTATAAACCTTTGAACAAAGTATTACAATGGATCCGATATCCCATTCCTAATAAACGTGACTTACTCAATCGCTTATATGAGGCAACAATATTCTCAAAATTCGATATGAAAAGTAGTTTTTGGCAGATTCAAATTAAAGAGGAAGATAGGTATAAGACAGCATTTACCGTCCCATTCGGACATTATGAGTGGAATGTCATGCCCTTTGGCCTAAAGAACGCACCTTCTGAATTTCAAAACATTATGAATGATATTTTTAATCCTTACACTTATTTCACAATAGTATATATAGATGATATTCTCGTTTATTCCAATAGTATTGATCAGCATTTTAAACATCTCCATACCTTTTTACACGTTATAAAAAAGAATGGATTAGTTGTATCAGCACCAAAGATGAAACTATTCCAAACCAAAATTAGATTTTTAGGACATGATATCTATCAAGGCACTATACGCCCAATCGCTAGAGCAATTGAATTTGCAGATAAATTTTCAGACGAAATCAAAGATAAAACTCAACTACAACGTTTTCTGGGTTGTCTTAATTATGTGTCTGAATTCTTCCCAAAATTAAGGCAAATTTGTGAACCTCTCTACAAAAGATTACGAAAAGATTCTCCTCCATGGTCTAAAGAACATACTAATATTGTCAAGCTACTTAAACAAAAGGTCAAAACCTTACCCTGTCTTGGAATACCCCACCCAAATGCCTTCATGATAGTCCAAACCAATGCCTCCGACATCGGCTACGGCGGTATCCTTCAACAGAGGAGACTCCCCTCTGCTTCTGTCGAACAATTAGTCCGCTACCATTCCGGCATTTGGAATGAAACTCAAAAGAATTATTCAACAATCAAAAAAGAAATTTTATCAATCGTTTTATGTATCTCCAAATTTCAAGATGATTTATTTAATAAAAAATTTCTTCTTCGCATAGATTGCAAATTTGCAAAAGAAATTCTCCAAAAGGATGTCCAAAACATTGTTTCTAAACAAATATTCGCCCGCTGGCAAGCTATTTTATCTGCCTTTGATTTTGACATTGAATTTATTCAAGGCAAAGATAATTCTTTACCAGATTTTTAAACACGAGAATTTTTGCAAGGATCACATCATCAGCCCTTGACACAAAATCAA
>JAKOGI010000555.1:200000-327500 GCA_029747015.1 Carnegiea gigantea | reverse complement strand
TTAATTTTTTGTCTAGGGATTTAGTAGTTTATGAAAGTGTTGTTAGATTATGCTTTAATCTAAAGAATTATGCTTATTTTCATGATTAATTTGATTTCGTTCTATCGAGTAATTTTCATATTGTGAGTGGATTTTTTGCCAAAATTTGCTTGCTTACTTGAAATAATCAGTTGAAAAACTGAAAGGTGACATTTGGTTGTTGGACTGCTTGATTAGACCTAACGTGGAGTCATCTCGAAAGAGAGATTTGCATGTTAAGAGGACTAGAAAGTAATCGAAGACGTTTAACTTGGATTAAGACAAATTAGTTCGAAAGAATGACTTTTTCTTAGTTTAGGCAAATTTGATTGATTTCAAAAGAATAGATCAAATTTCTGGATGGATTGCAATTCCTCGAGATTAACCGATTAGAGAAAAGGCACATGTTGGTCGTTATGATCCAATCACTTATGATAACTGCATGAATTCTTATATGTTTCCTTAATTGATTTAAAAATTAGTGAACTAGAAGTTGTTAAATTGAAAGCCCTTGAATTAGTTATAGCTGTTTCCTTATCTTCGTATTTTTATCAATCTAAAGTTTTGATTTGCTTAGCATATCTTGAGAGAATATAACCCAATAGATCATCCTAGTCTCTGTGGGATTGACCTTGATTAGCTACAACGCCACCGAGCACTTGCAGACCTATCAGACATGAACATAGAAAAAAAATTTTTGTTTAGCAAATTAGAAACTTTTCAGCTTACAAGGAAATATTTTCTTTTTTATGAAAATGTTCTAATTATGATGAACTGCTTTAGTTTTGGTGCAACTCCCTTTTAAAGTTTACTTTAATTTAAGGGATTCATGTTAAATTAAGGGTTTCACGAAATTATTAGAAATGTGGGATGTTTTGAATCTCTGCAGGTAGAATTATAGAAACGTATAAAAGTCTAAATCAACTTTCATGGTTTAGTTAACATAATTTCAACGTGTTTAGGGTAAGCACCCTTTGGCTTAAGATTGAATGTTCTTCTTAAGATACATAGTTATACGTAGATTAATGGTTGAGAATAAATAGTATAAACATCTTCTTTACCGACCAAAATTTGGGTTCTAACTTGATCTTGTGAAATGTACCTTGGTATTTAGTTTTAATGATTTTGACGAGCATTGACTCACAAAGTTTATTCAAAGTATATTTTTCGATAGAATCAAGTACCTTTTAAATGTTGGCTAAAACCATTTCTTTGAATTAAAATGCCTTCCATATAGGGGTTTAAATATGTCGAGCTGAGCCTGAGCTTTGCTAGGCTCAACATGGTTCAGTAAGCAGCCGAGCTAACCTCAAATCTGAGTTGAGCTTGGTCAAATCAAGTTCTAACCGAGCTTGAACTTTCATCGTGAATTTTTTTTACAATTCGAGTCTTTTAGAAATTTAACTTGAAAGCTATTGAAAAATTCTCCATTTTACAATGCGATGACTCCTACTCAGAAAAAACATATCAAGTACATGCTTTAGTGTTGAATTATGGACATCACATGAGAAAATTTTCCTTTTTGTTGCACTGAGGTTTGGTATGACAAATTTCGTGACCTACTTTTTAGATAAATATTTTGGGACTACGTAGGTTTGGGTAATTATTTTTCAAGGTACAACTGTTTGGGTTATAATACTTTTGGGAGACAAACATTTATTTTTCTGACCTAAAATTTTCTAAAATTATGAATTGGCCCCAAAATGGGGTACTAATTCTGATTTTGTTATGTTCTATGGCTTTCGAGGAAATATGATTATTTTTAGTGTTTTTGCTGCTTATAACGACTTTACTTGGTGCTAGTTATTACAATCTATACTTATATCATAGATATTGTACTTTCTATGATTAGAGGCCCACCATGTTTAATAAAATAATTAAAGCTTAATTAAGAGTTTTAACTATTATCTGAACTTAGTCGAAGTTGGATCCTGGCATTCCGCTAGCTTCTAGTTTACAGAGATTGTTAATCTCAATCATGCCTTCCTTAGATCAGGCATAACATATATCCATTTTGTTTCATACCTTAGACCGTAGTCACTAATCAAGTTTATATATTTTTAAGGATAGCGAAACTTTATTTAAGAAATTATAATATTTAAGGCATAAAGTTCGATTGAATAGTGTTCCCTATTAGGATACTTTTTTTTTATTGAAAGCTTGAAAGTGAAAATATTAGAATGGAAAGATTTGAAGAGGGACTTAAACTACTAATTAAGATCATCAGAAATACTTGCTCATAAAAAATGGAGGTACCTAACTTCTCTTTTGCTCAAATATACTCAAATGACACTGTATCTTCTCAACACTCAGCCTCACCTTTTATATAGGAGATTGACTACATAGGATGCCCTAATGGTTATACTATGCAGTGATATTTTCACATGACTATAGCTGCCCTAGCATGGCTATAGTAGACAACATTATTTTAATCACTTGAGACTTTACAAAACAGTACAATAATGGAGCAATAACTTTTCAGAGCCTTTAATGTTGACAAGGCTAGCCATTCATATTGAGATTCTGCGTGCCTTCATCTCCAGTAATATCTTCTAGTCTATTATTATCTAGAATAATCGTCAAAATTTTCATCAAGTTGAAGATGCTCTGGATCCTATCTTTCCAACAATGCATGAAGATATTTCTTTCCTTTTTCTGATAAGAATTTTTCATCTCCAGCATCCATAAGATAATCAAAGACGTCTTATGAAGCAGCTCCTTATACCTTCATACATTTGTCGAGATCATTATGATTAATGAAAGTAGTGTTCCTGTAATGCATTAATAGTCTTCCTTGTTTAATTAATACCCATATTTGATGATAAATATTGTAAAAACTATTTGCTCTTGCTAAAGTGGGATCATTAACTACTTCTTGTTCTGAAACTATTCTTATCATTTATCATTGGGATCGTCTAAATCAACAAGATAATGGGTTGGTGTGGCTTTTCCATTTTCATATTCAATTGCTACGCAATGGACCTCGACATACACACTTCTAATGTATGAAAGTTTTGTTGGTCCGTCTGGAGATATGAGAATCCAGTTGATCCTTTTAAACATGCATTGTTGAAACTAAGTGAGTCTTGAGAAGAATAAGAACTTTGAATATGAGATTTTCATAAGGTAAGCTACCATTTCATATTCCCATGCTTTCATGATGGGGTCATCTAGAGAGATTGAATTCACTGGGAATCAAACACCATCAACTCCAGATCTATCTAGAAAGAAGATCATAGTACTCCATGACTCCCAAATATCATATGAATAATTATGATAGTAGTCGATGTAGGCTACATACCAGTTATTGAACTATTTTTCTTGAACATGAGAACTTATTTTTTTCTTGAATATCATAAGGAAACCTTAGTAATTCATTTCTAACTCTAAAAGACTAAATCTTTGTACTACTAGATAGGCAAAAGATGGCATGCCAATACGTGATCTACTTTTTGTATGAAATTTCAAAATATCCACAAGGATTCTACTAGAAGGAGAAACCCATTCCAGTGGAGATGTCATTTCATTTTGGATCTTGCAGGAGTTCAGCTCTGATAATCACCATTGGCAAGTTCTTGAGTTAAACTATCTGCCAGAGAATTCTTCAATCCTCGTATATATTCAATAGAGAAGGAAAATTGGTTAAGCCATTAATTGCCAATGCATGAGTCTCCTTTACGCTTGCATGTTTAATAAATTCTTTTTCACAAAGCCGAGTATGCCTTTGCAATCAGTTCGAATAATGAAAGGTTTTGGGGCTAAAAGATTAAGAACTTTTTAATTCCCCTCATGACAGTAAGAATTTCTTTTTCCATCGTGGGATAGTTGCATTCTACTTTATTATAACTTTTACTGCAATATTTGTAGATTTTTTCTCTTTCTTTGATTTTGAGTACTGCACTCTAGTGCTCATTGCTGGCATCTGCCTCAAGAATTAAATCATCTTCTTTATTAAGCAAATTAAGAACATGAAGATTTTTTAAGATTTTTTGAAGTTTTGAACAATCTTTAAGTTGCTAGGGGTCCATGTCCAACTTACTTCTTTGTTGAGCTTTGTTGTAAGGGTTCTCTCAATTTAGCTAGATCTTTAGCGAACTCTGAAGCATAGGTAAAACATCCAAGAAACCTTTCTAATTGCTTCCTGTCTTCAATCTTTTCAGGAAAATCTTCTTTTGTTTTTAAGAATATGCTTTTGTAGGATGATTTGTCCAGCTTTCTAGATATAATAACTTGATTTCTTGTTTAGTATAAATACACTTGTTCTTTCCAAGAATAATACCATGATCAATACATCTTTGGGTGATAGCTAGGACATTATCGTTCTACCATTCTATGCTCTTACAAAAGACAAGGATGTCATCAATGTAAACAAGACAACACTAATTAAGATCTTTGAAAATGTTATCCATTCTTCTTTAAAATATTTGAGGTGCATTTTTAATACCAAATGTCATTATCATCCACTCATAATGTCCTTGAAGGGCACTAAAAATAGTTAAAGGAATGCTTTCTTCATTCATTTTTGTCTGCCAGTGTCCACTTTTGCAATCCATTTTTGAGAACTAAGAGACTTCTAGAATTCTATTGACAATGACTGTTTTGTTAGGAATATAATAACCATCAAAGACAGTATTATCATTAAGCTTTGTGCAATTAATTACCATACTAGCTTTTCCTCTTTTTTCTTCAGCATGATTTTTTATCATAAAAGCGGAACTACTATGAGTACTCTTGCTATTCTTGATTAACCCTTTATCTATGGCCCTTTGATTTGCTTATCAAATTCTTACATATCCTGGTGTCTATACACCATTTGTTTGACTCAAATAATAGTGTTAGGATTTAACAAAGTGATTTTTACAACGATCTTGTCCTTATCGTAAAATTTAAGAGGATTGTCATTATAGAGTTCTTTGCATAGTTGTTCTTATTGTTCAGCAATCTGTTCTTTAATGGATAACTCAAGTAGTGAGATTGTTAGTACTATTGTTGATAGAATTTTTAGGTAGTAAGTTTAGGGGTTTTGTCGTTCACTGGAATGAAGAGCGATTTATCGTCGATTTAGCCATGAGTGATCTCAATTTTTAATTCAGCTAAAAAACTTAACATGCGAATCTAATAACACAAAATGTTACGATTTTTCCACAACAATTTATCACTACTCCTAACCTAATTATTAACTTCTAGCACCTAGAAAACACATAGCGAGCAAGAAATAAGGGACTAGGTACGACATGGCCCATTAATACATCCAAATTTCACCTCAAAAAAATTCAACTTCTAAGCTAAACTATACTAATCATAATAAGTGCAATGAAAAAGTGATAGTGAAATTACCAAATGACATCAAGCGTCCTTGATCAAGAATACGCAATATCACCTCCTTTGATGCCTTGATTGAGCTCAATATCCATGGATTCTCAAGTTGCTCTACCTCAACTATCCTAATAATTGAAATGGAAGAAAGAAGAAAAGAGAGGGATCACTAGAGAGATGTTGAGTTTTGAGGGGTGGATTAGGCTTCTAATCCACTAAGAACCAAACTCCATCCTCCCATAACCCTTAAGCATCAAACCCATGATTTGGGGGAAGTGGTGATGCTCAAAAACTGAATCTTTGCAGAAATTTAGGAGACAGAGAGTTGGATTAAGCATTAATGGAGAGAGAAAACAAGAAATCTACCATTAAATCTCACTAAAGGTTAAAATTTTTGTTTTCGCATTGATGGAGGGGGGAGAGAGAGTTCAACCCAAGCTAGCTATAGAGAAAGCTGCTAAAAAAATGAAGAATAACCTAAAAATTCCATAGTCCCCTTCTTTTCCTTACATCATTATCGTAATTAAACAAATACGGAATTATAGAGTTTGGCACCGGCCATGCCCCTTGGCATGGGGCATCCGTGCCAAATCTCTATCTCTAATTTTTCCAGCTTTGCTTCTGGCACAGCCCCGCTGCATCATGTGGCACACTTTTCTGGTTTTGGCACTCCCCTGGACTTCCTCCTTTTTTGGGTTGGGTTTAGCCCTCATTTGGGTCTTTCTCTCATTTTACCTTACAAAGCACAAACTTTGATTAATTAACTAATTTTAAAGGTTATTTAGGAGCAAAAATCTAATAATGAGTGCCAAAATTTTGTCCGGTTGAGAACCAAACAAATACCCCAACACTTAGATTTTGCTCATCCTCGAGTAAAACATGAGGACTTCACCTTTTTATAGATGGTACAGTTGCATTTAGCATACGCAACAAGCCCTTTGAACCCCTCAGTTCCCCAAGTGGACGAGTGAGGCCTTGTGAGGGTTTTCAAGTAAGACACCTACAAAGATAATTTCAAAAACAAAGAAAATCTCTTTGGTTTTTTTTTTCTAAAACATAAAAATAGATATAAGTAGTTGAGAAATTATGTACATGACTCTGACAACTACGACACAAAAGTAACCAAGTCACCAAGCTTTATACAAATAGAATGTACAATAAGAAAACCTCTAAGTTGAAAAAAGCATTCTGAGTCTCATTATTCACCCCACACACAATATACAATAATATGTACACCTTGGGACATGTGCTAATGTGTATTAATCCTTATTCATCACATTGCTAACATCAACATGATCCCTAATTGTTTGCCTAATTGCCTTATTTGCTCCATTTTTCCTTTTTTCGTTTTTTTGTTAATAATGATAACGCACACAACCTAAACCCGCTTGACTTACAACTATTTGGGCCTTCCCTAAAGAGGAACTTTATTAGATTGTACAAGACACTTATTTCATTACCCAAACAGATGCATCATCAAGTACATAGTATATATTCAAGCGAATTAAAGATATGAAATTAAGATAGTGGCTATAAACATTGGTGCCTGGGTTTCTATTTTATTTTATTTTTTTGTTTTTCTTTTCTCTTTTTTCCAATTTTGAGAGTTTAGAAGGCAACTTTGACAGACAAAGAGTTCACATGCCAACTTAACAATAAGGCCCTTAGAATTGGCGATAAAGTGAGCAAAGTAGGCACAAATCACACATACGAGGCGAGGTTATTATGAAACATCGGATATACAACCTCAACTAGACATCTCATCATGCAAACCCTATTTACATATAACTCACTGACCTAGCACATGGGTTCGCAATTGCCTAAGAAAGCACATAAATTCCAAAAGAAAAAGAAATTTTTTAAAATTTTTTTCAAAATTTTCAAAAAAAATATATATACAAATGAGCACCTCAACCTCACACCAAAACTCCACAATGTCCTCATTGTGGGAACTAAGGCGCTCTAACAAGGAAAGAAATGAATAAAAGAAAAGATGGAATATCTACAAGAAGAGGGAGAGGGACTACCTTGAGATGGTGTAAGCACGGAGAAGAAGAGAAGAAAATATTGACAATGCAGACATGAAACCGCAATGCAAACATGACAATGCAAACATGAAATGACATATATACAATGCGAATGCATGGTGATACTAAAGATGACTATATACAATACCTATGCTTCTAAGTGCTCATTACACCGCAATCAAATCCACCACACGTGGATGATATAAATCACAATATTCACCATATATATCTATCACATGGCCAATACAACCAAAGTGCACCTCAAATAGACATCAATCCACACTACACCATAATAGAGGGAGACGGGGAAAGAATACATATGCACATGACTTACAAAATTGAGATGCCCCCTCATAATGCAAATGACCCTTCAAAATACAAGAAACTATAAGGAGTGACGGAGGGGTGGGGGATACAACTCACAGTCACTAGGCCCCGCCGGGACCAGCTGGCGGCCAAAAGTGTGGAGGAAGCGGTGTGAATGTCGATGAACTCCCCTGAATGACTGAGAAAGGGTGGTAGTGCCGTTCCAATTGGAGGATGGCATCGGATTCCTACCAGATGAGCCCGTTCATCAGCCTCCTCTCCTCGTACTCCTGGGCTTCTTTCATAGCCTGTTCCTCCTCATGCTGAATCCATCTCATCTCCCTCTCTTCTTGGCGCTCCACATATCCCCTAAAATAAGTCACTCCCTCATCAATGGACCCCATACACTCAGAGATCCGATGAAAATCATGACGTATCTCAATGTACCCCTCTAGGAGGCCACTGACCTCCATTTGAAGGTTCGCAAAAGACTAAAGAAAGTTAGCATCAAACGGCATATGAGATGTGGAGGATGAGACCTTTCATCTCAAAGTATGGATGTTGTGGTTGCGGTGGTGGTTGTGGTGTAGGTTCTTGTTCTCTTTCAGGCTCCCTATGTTGTTGGACTTCTTGCCCTACTTCTTCACCCTCCTCATCATCATCCTCACTACCCTTTTCACCCTCCTCTCCACCTTCATCACCCTCACAGGGCATTACCACCTCCCTCACTATCACGCGATCATAATTCCAGTTTCGTTTGTTTGAGATGGTCGTACGAGTGACATCCGAAAAGGTGAAAAGGATTTGCTTGTGGTGGGGATACTTGTTAATGTCACCCTTTGTATTAATGATCATCATATGAGCTAGGGTGGTTATATACAAACTCCCTAAAAAATGAGGCTCGAGGCTACCAAACTTCCCCTCATGCCCCAAAGCTTGGGCTATCAAGGTGATTGTACCCCCCACACCAATAACGTTTTCATGGGTAGTCTTGGCCAGCTCCACTAGGTGGCGAATGTTGAATGCGCCAGTGTCGGCATGGGTCCTAGTTAAGGTATTCGAAATCAAAAATAACTTCGCTTTCCTACAAACATTCTGGTTATCATTTCTCCCAAAAATAATATTAGCCATCAAATGCTGCAAGTAACAGATGTTCACATTATAAATATTGTGGCCTTAGCTTGCCTAGGGTCTACACACGGGGCCGCCCGAACCTGTATGTATAAGATTTTCATTTTGAGCAAATGATGCTCAACCAGACAAGATCGGGGCACCATTAACTTGGCACATCCCGAAAAGGGTCTGAATGCATTGATAGGTGAAGCAATTGATGAAATTCCCTCAGACTCAACCTATGGTCCACATTAAACATATGAAAAGTAATAAGGACCTCCTGATCTCAATGCAAACCGACCCAACCCATATTTAACAAACTCAAAGACTCAACTACTAGTCAATCATAGGCCACACATTTCATCACCACATACTCTAACCAACCTAAATTTGTCAATAAAGCCACAACATTATCCATCATCTCCAATTGCCTTAAAGACTCAATGTGCCAAAACTTTTGTTCAATTGTTTTTCTAGTACTAAGAATTTCATACTTAGACCCTTGACCATCATTTTCAAACGTTAATCCTCTAGTACTAGGAGGCCACATCAACGGGTAAGCGTCTTTTGTACCTTTTGTGCGTAAAGGAGCTTGAGATGAGGATGCTTTAAATGATTTCTTAGGTAGGGATGGTTCCTTGGATGCTTCACCCACTCTCTTCTTGCCCATCTTGCCAATTGAGTGAATATTCAAGCCTTTGGAGTGCTCAAATCGAAGAAAAATGCGAACTTTCTTTCTCTACCATCTTCAACCTCAACAATGGAGGTTAGGGTTTTCGAGAGAGAAAGTTGGTGGGTTGGGGATAAAAAGAGGTAAAAATGAGAGAATTTGTGGAAGAAATGGAGAGATTGAAGTTGGAAATGGTGAATTTGGTGAAAAATTAGAGGGATTTGGGTGAGATTTGACTAGGTAATGAGAGGGAGAGTGGTAAGTGTATAGAGAGAATGCCGTAGAAGAGAGAGAAAATCGCAGCAAGGTTGGTGAAGAAATGAGGAAGGAGAAGGAATTCGACTAGTTAAGTAAATTTTTGAGGGGGCACGGTCGTGCCCCTCGGCACGGGGTACTCGTGTACGCGTGCTAATTTTCTGGAACATGAAATTTTTGGCTGCGAAGAGCACGGTTGTGCCCTATGGCACTGTGGCACCGTGCCAAATCTCCAAAAGTTGCTTCCTTTTTCCTTAAAAATGGCATGCTCGTGCCCCTTGGCATGGGGGCACTGTGCCAAATCTCGGCCTCCCTTCTTTTTTTTTTTCACTGTACTTGTTTTTCAAGACTTCCTTTTTCCAGAATTTCCTCTCTTTTTTCCTTTTTTTTTTGACCCTCTCTTTCTCTCTTTTTTTCCTCTCACTTATATTATTCCTTCTTACTTCTTTTTTCATCATTTTTTTTTTCCAAATCTTCAACCTTTTTTTCACTTTTTTTCTTGATTTCTCACTCTTTTCTTTTTTTTCGAAGTCAGACTTATGT
This sequence comes from Carnegiea gigantea, assembly GCA_029747015.1. Classification (NCBI taxonomy): domain Eukaryota; kingdom Viridiplantae; phylum Streptophyta; class Magnoliopsida; order Caryophyllales; family Cactaceae; genus Carnegiea; species Carnegiea gigantea. Next base: position 317,252 of record JAKOGI010000555.1, on the reverse strand, counting down.
ACACTATTCACATTTGTATAACGATTTCCCACATAACTACGCGGAGGCAGGAGGCTTGTGGAGAAAAATGCACTTCACGTGCTCTTCACTCAGTAGCTCCAACATGGGCTTCAACCTATGTCCATTCACCTTAAAAATGTGGTCCTTGGTGGGGTCCTTAATCTCGACCACCCTATGAAAAAACACTCTAACAACAACATAAGGGCCAACCCACCGAGACTGTAACTTCCAAGGAAATAAGTGTAGGCGGGAATCATATAATAGCACTTTTTAACCCGAAGAACACTGTTTTCTATTAATGAGTTTATCATGGAAGAATTTGGTGCGCTCTTTGCTCAAGCGAGTGTTATCATATACTTCTCACCTAATCTATTCCAATTCATTTAAGCTAAGCTTCCACTTCTCACCGGTGGCATTCAAGTCAAAATTTAGGATCCGAATTACCCACCAAGCCCAATGTTTGAGTTCAACGGGGAGGTGACAAGGACGCCCAAAGACCACCCTATAGGGCTACATGCCCAAAGGGGTTTTGAAAGCCATCCTGTAGGCCCAAAGTGCATCAATCAACTTGTTCACCCAGTCCTTCTTATTCCTACGGTCTTTTTAAGAATTTGCTTTGACTTGCCTATTTGAAACCTCTACTCGATCGTTAGTTTGTGGGTGGTACGGGTTGCCATGCGATGGAGGATTGATACCTCCTAAGAAGTGCATCAAAGGACCTATTATTGAAATGAGTCCCTTGATCACTAATGATGGCCTTAGGCATCCCATACCTAGCAAACTCACGCAAGAATCTTATCAGCACCTTGGACTCATTCATCGTTGTAGGAATGGTCTCTACCCATTTTGACACATAATCCACACACAAAAGAATACACTCATTCCGAAATGAATTTGGGAACGGACCCATAAAATCAATACCCCATACATCAAATATGTCCACAATAATGATAGGGGTAAGTGACATCACATCTTTCCTACCTATCTTACCCATTTGTTGACAACACAAGAGCCTTTTACAATATTCATGGACACCTCTAAATAGGATCGGCCAAAAGAATCTGCTTTGAAGAACCTTCGCGGCGGTTTTTTTCCACTAAAGTGTCCTCCACAAGATTGATCATGACAAAAAGAAAGGACACTTTGAAAATGCTCATTAGGGACACATCTTCTAATAATTTGGTCCAGACAATATGTGAACAAATACAGGTCATCTCATATGAAAAATCAGACTGTGAAAAGAAAACGATCCCTATCGTTCTTGTTCCACCCCCAGGACTAGATAGTTCACTATATCAACATACCATGGCTCATCTTGAACCCTAAACAATTGCTCATCGGGAAAACAATTAGAAATGGGGGTTCCATTTGCATCATTTACTACTAGCCTAGATAGGTGATCGGCTACCGAATTCTCGAAACCCTTCCTATCTTTGATTTCATAATCAAATTCTTATAAAAGCATAATCCACCTAATTAGCCTAGGCTTTGCATCCTTCTTTTCCATGAGGTGTTTTAAAGCAGCATGGCCAGTCAAGACAATCACACGAGACCCTATGAGATAAGGTCTAAACTTTTCAAATCTAAAAACTATCGCTAAGAACTCTTTTTCAGTCATGGTGTAATTTACTTGTGCCTCATTTAAAGTATCACTTACATAGTAAATTACATGGGGCTTCTTATCTACCCCAACTGCATAGTCTGATGCATCACACATGAGTTCAAAAGATTCTCCCCAGACGGGAAGATGAAGGATAGGTGCAGTAGTGAGTGCCTCCTTAAGCTTCGTAAATGCCACTGGACACTCCTTCGAGAAGTGGAAGAGTGTCTCCTTAGCTAGGAGGGAAGACAAGGGCTTAGTAGTCTTGCTAAAGTCCTTGATAAATCGTCGGTAAAAAACAGCATGCCTAAGAAAGGATTGCATATCTTTTACACACGTAGGGAGGGAGGAGGCTTGCAATCAATTCCACCTTTGCTTTGTCTACCTCTATACCCTTGCTAGAGATAATATGACCGAAGACAATTCTTTTCTTGACCATAAAATGACATTTTTCCTAATTAAGGGTCAACCTTTTGTCCCGACACCTTCTCAGCACTTCTCCGAACTTAGCTAAGCAATCCTCAAAAGAGTCTTCATGCACGGGGAAGTCATCCATAAAAATCTTGATATATTACTCAACTAAATCAGAAAAGATTGAGATCATACATCTTTGGAACGTGGCTGAGACATTGCAAAGGCCATACGACATCTTCCTAAAGGCATAAGTGCCAAAAGGGCAAGTGAATGTGGTTTTTTCTTGGTCTTTTAGGGCAATAAGAATTTGAGTATAGCCGAAATATCAATCAAGAAAACAATAGAAGGCCCATCCGGCTAACCTCTCCAATATTTGATCCAAGAAAGGCAAAGGGAAATGATCCTTTCTAGTGGCAAAATTCAACTTCTGATAATCAATGTATAACCCTCCATCCAGATTGACTTATCTAGGAACGAGCTCACCCTTATCGTTCTTGACCATGGTTATCTCGGTTTCTTTAGCAACAACTTGGACAGGGCTCACCTACTCATTATCCGAGATGGGGTAAATAATGTCATGATCCAACCACTTAAGGATTTCCTTCTTTACTACTTCTTGAAGGGTGGAGTTCAATCTTCTTTGTCAGTCTCGGTAAGGTTTGCCATTGTCCTCAAGATGTATACAGTGTTGCACTATAGTACGACTAATTCCATGAATGTCTCCTAAGGTCCACCCTAATGCTTCTTTATTTTACCTTAACAGGTCCAGGACGTGATTCTCTTGGTTAGAATACAAGTCATTAGCAAGTATCACTGGAAAAGTTTCATTCGGACCCAAGAATGTATACTTGAGCGTCTTGAGAAGGGGTTTTAAATCGAGAGAGGAAGATGACGGTACAATAGAGGGTGCCTCATGAGGTAAGGGGGAAATCGAGGTGAGGATGCAAGGATGGATGCATATAGTGAGTCATCACATTGATCTTCAAATGCAAATGCATCATATTCGGGTTCATACTCCATGCAAAATGACTCATACACACGATATTAACTCTTCTTCACAATCAACCCTAATTTCCCCCAATGCAAGGTCACTCACCCAGTTAAGAGATTGGTGATCAATATCATCAAAACTCATTAGTTGCTTTTGCATATTGAAAACATTCAATTCTATGGTCATATTTAATTAATAAGAGCATTTGAGGTAGCTAGGAATGGTCGACCAAGGATGATCAGTATTTCATTTTCAGTACACAACACACCCTCAGTCTCCAGAACTACAAAATCCACTGGAAATATAAATTCCCCTACTTTGATTAAGACATCCTCAACCATTCCTCTAGGAAGTCTAGTTGGAACGCTCGGATAACTGAAGGACCATTTTTGTAGGCTTAAGCTCCCCTAAACCCAATCTCTTATACATTATGAAGGGTAAGAGGTTCATACTAGCACCTAAGTTAAGAAGGGCCCGGTGAATGTTGTGATGACCAATCACAATTAAGATTGTAGGGCATCCAGGGTCCTTACATTTAATCGGCAGTTAATTTGAAATGATGGAGCTCATGTTAGAGGCTAAAAATGCCTGTTTGGGGACATTAGTGGCTCTCACAGTGGTGCACAAATCTTTAAGAAAATGGGCATAGGGGGCATTTGTTGTATTGCATTAAGCAAGGGAATGTTGATCTTGACTTGGGAGAAAGTCTTCCTAATCTTGTTAATATGGGATTGCACATTTTCCCCTTTCAACCGGCTAGGAAAAGAAGGTGGAAGTCTAGCAACACTAGAAGAAGGAGTAGGAGAATCCTTAGGAGAGGTAGAATCATGGATTGACCTGCTCTCCTTAGGGTCATCCACATCCTTAGGGATCATTGGGAAGAGACACACATCATCACTTTGAGGGGAAGAAAGAGAAGATGATGGGAAAGGGGATTTATTCACATCTTGCTCACCCACAAGGGTGTCAATTTTCTGACCCGATTATAAAGAGATTATGACATTCACTTTCTGAACATCATTAGGGTCAAAGGAAGAGCGTCCTCTTAGGTTTACCTCGAGTTGACTAGGAAAAGTCCCTTTCTCCCTATTGGACATGGTTAATTGAGCAAATTATTCACTCATGGTCTTCATCATTCTCTCATTTGACTCCTTAAGTTCTCTAATCATCCTCTCTATATCATTAATTTTTTTATTCACTTTATCCAATTCACTATACCCGGGAGGACGATACGATTGAGCCATGTGTGGTTGGGGAAGAGGAGGGCCCGTAGAAGCATTGTATGCTCCTTTAAAGGGTAGCTTTTGATAAGCTAAAGATGATGAGTTCCCTTGAGGACTCCCACCTTGATTGGTAGGCATAAAAGCATTAGGTTAAGTCCATGAAAAATTAGGGTGCTCAGCCTACCTCGGGCTATAAGTGGAGGAGTAAGGATCGAATTTTGGCCTTTGAAAGGCCGCATTCACATAAGCTTACTCTTGGCTTGTAGCCAACTGTTGCACAAACGAGGGACATGCACTTAGGGAATGATCAGTAGATTGACATTGAGGCCACGAGATCATTTGGGGAGGGGGATAGTTACTTAGTGTTTGGGATAACACAAGACCCTTCAACATGTTTTCCAAGGCGGCAAATCTAGTATCAATGTATGTAGTGTCCGTCACCGCATGACATCCCCTCTTTGGCTATTAATCCTAGGCCCTAGACTCTCATCCCTAGTAGTTTCCCATTGTAAGGTCTTTTCAGCTAATTTCTCTAGGAAATCCCAAGCTTTGGTTTCACTTTTGTTCAAAAACACTCCTTGACACATATACTCCACCATGGTTCTAGTGGCTTGGTCAAGACCCTCATAAATAATTTGGCACAAATGCCACCTTTCTAAACATGGTGTGGACATTGAGCAAGGAAATGTTTAAATCATTCAAAGCACTTCGAAAAGGACTCCTTCTCAAGTTGGACAAATTGATTAATCTCATTTCACAATTTTACGGTTTTACTGTTTGGGAAATACTTCCTCAAGAACACCCTCACAAATCCATCCCATGAGGAGATTGAGTTTACTGGGAGGCTATGCATCCATTTCTTTGCCAAATCTTTTAAGGCAAAAGGAATGAAGCACAATCTAACAATGTCCTATGGCACATTAGCGAATTGCATCATCGAACATACTTCCTCAAATTCGATTAGGAATAGGTAAGTATCACCATTTCTGCTAAATTTGGGAAGCATAGTCATTTATTGAGGACTAAAGAAGGATTGAACATCCCCACCGAGTTGTGAAAGTTGAAAGCAAGAGGGATTAGTTGATCACGGTGGATAGAAGATTTGGTTAAGGCTCCTTGGAGATGGGGAAGGAGGTTGGGGAGGCCCTTGGGTTGTTCCTCCAGCATCTCTTCGGGATCAAAAGCTATGGTCGGGTTTTCACGAGCGTGGGGGGGTTGTTCAACACAAATCAGTCTCCCACAACTAGGTGATCTAGTCCACGCACTCATGCATTCTCATTTTTTTAAAGATTTTTTTCTTTTTTCAATTTTTTTCTTTTTTTTCCAAAATGATCACAATCTAAAACTATGTACAAACTAAATCTAAATGAAAAGCGAATTAATCGCCATCATCCCCGGCAAAGGTACCATTTTTCGGTGGTGAGTTCCAGTGTTTTGTCGTTCACTGGGATGAAGACCGATTTACTGTTGATTTAGCCATTAGTGTTCTCAATTTTTAATTCAGCTAACAAATTTAACATGCGAATCTAATAACACTAAATATAACAAATTTTCCATGACAATTTATCACTACTCCTAACCTAACTATTAATTTCTAACACCTAGAAAACACATAGCAAGCAAGAAATGGGGGATTGGACACGACATAACCCATCAACACATCCAAATTTCACTTCAAAAGTCACTCCAAGAAAATTCAACTTCTGAACTAAACTGTACTAATCATAACAAGTGCAATGAAAAAGTGATAGTGAAAATTACCAAATGACATCAAGTGGCCTTGATCAAGAATAAGGAATATCACCTCCTTTGATGCCTTGATTGAGCTCAATATCCATGGATTCTCAAGTTGCTCCACCTCAACTATCCTAATAGTTGAAATGGAAGAAAGAAGAAAAGAGAGGGATTACTAGAGAGATGTTGAGTTTTGAAGGATGGATTAGGCTTCCAATCCACTAAGAACCAAACCCCATCCTCCCACAACCCCCAAGCATCAAACCCATGATTAGGGGGAAATGGTGATGCTCAACAATTGAATCTTTGCAGAAATTTAAGAGAGAGAATTGGATTAAGCATTAATGGAGAGAGAAAACAAGAAATCTACCATTAAATCTCACTAAAGTTTAAATTTTTTGTTTTTGCATTGATGGAGGGGGAGAAAGAGTTCAAACCAAGCTAGCTATAGAGAAAATTGGTAAAAAAACGAAAAAGGACCTAAAAATTCTGTTGTATATTCCCGCAAGTATACGGTTATCGTTATAGGAATTACGGATATCGTCCTCAGGGATGGGTTTTTAGAATTGGATTACTCAGTTGTATGCGCTAATCCTAAGATCAAAAATTACTACCAAGGAAACAGAAAGCTAATTACCAACCACTAACTCATTTATAAAACAGAGAGTCTTACCAAGGAAAGAAGAACCAAACTGCAAATAAGGTGAGACACCAACACTTGGCCGTAAAGGACTTCTGCTTTTGGATTCCACATCCAGCAATGGCGACGAAACAGGAAAAGAAAACAGGGGAGTCTGCAATTGCCTAAACAACAGAAACCCATAGTGATTCAACTCCAAATCCTTAAAATCTCTCTCTTAAACTGAACAAGAACATGAGGGAATTGTAAATTTCTTTGGAATTTAGACAACCAAATCCAAGGTTCAATGAAAACAAGGAAACGAAAATACATCTCTTTGCCCCCTAATCTGCTCTACTCTCTCTCTACTGCCCTTCGAATTTTTTTGTAGCCCGTGACCGCAGCTCTTCACCTACCCTTGAAACTGCCACATTGATGGAGCCGGAAATTGAAAGAGGGGAGAGAGAGAGACCGAGTGATGGATGGGAAAATGAAGCCGAGAGGTCGCGGAGCTGGCTCTGTTCATGGCCCTGTTCTCTGTGTCGTGAATTGAAGAGGAAGAAGAAGGAGAGGGGATGGGGCTGGCTGGGGATCTCGTGCCTCGCACGTGCTTGTTTAAGTGGGAAGGCAGGATGGTTGGCGGCCCGTGAAAAGGAGAAGAAGAACACAGCAGCTGGGCCAGTGCAAGGGAAGGAAGGAAAGAGGGGGGAGAGAACATGGCTGGCCGAGAGTGCTGAGGACCCGCTGGGCCGGCCCAACGTGAGGAGAAGCAAAAGAAGGAGGAGAAGGGGAAGTTGGAGCTCTGGGCCGTGCAAGGGAAGGGGAAGGAATGAGAAGATGGGCCACGGTCTGGAGGTAATAGGCCCAGCGCGTGAAAGAAGAGGGGGAGGGGAAGAAGGGAAGAGAAAGGGGCCGGTTAGGCTCAAGGTTGGGCCTGTCTTCCTTCTCTTCTCTTCATTTGTTTTTGAGCCATAGTGCTTCTTCTAAATCCTTTGAAAGTCCTACAAAATAAGTAAAAACATATTAAAATTTCCATTTAATATTTTATTTTGAGCAAATATTACATAATAAAGGGTATAAAAATGTAATAATTTCAGGTTGAACAAATATCCCTACACCTAAGTTTTGCTCGTCCTCGAGTAAAATAAAACTAAAAATCCTAAAAAAAAAGTAAAAAGAAAATCCTAACTCGAAAATCTTTTTGGGTTTTGTTTTTCAAAGATTAATATGTACAAAATTGGGGAAAGATATATACACATTCTAATCAACTAAATCACCCATGTGGTACAGATATTGGCTTGCATAAAAACAAAATGTACTTACCAAGGCTCCGTACCCTATGAATGACATCAAAGCACTAACTTTTCATCCCACTTGTACACTAAAGCTTTGAATCCATCCCTGAGCTCGTATGCATGTGTCTCATCATCCTAAGGCTCAGATTTACCATAATCAAACTCAATCCCACTTGACTGACACAAATTATATTATTAAATAAATATGGCAAGCAAGCTTTCCCAGTAGCAATTTTGCCTCAAAAGGTACCACCCAGTAGCTCATGCCTCAAAGGGTTGCTTGTCCTTCCAAATTTCATGCATTTCTTTTTTTTTCTCTTTTTTTTTCTTTTCTTTTTTTTCAGTTTTTGTTTCCTTTTTTTTCATTGTTTTCATTTTCAGGTTTTTCTCGCTTTTTTTTTTTTTTTGTTTTCAATAAGACCAAAAATAATTGTGCCAAAAACAAATGGGAGAGCCGATCATGGAAAACTAAGACCGTAAGATAATGACGATAATATAAATAGGGATTGGATCACACAGTGTAAATGAACAAATGGGATTAGAATTAAGGCTAAGAATGACACACCGAGGATTGAGACCTAATATGCACATCATGCGTATATACAGGCTAACAATCAAAGCACATGGTATTTAAGGTGATCAGAATAGCACAAAATTTCCCCAAAAACAAAACAACAATCTGTTTTTTTTTTTTTTTTTTGAAAGTTCCCCACCCCCACACCTAGTCCGAGCAATGTCCTCATGGGGAGTAGAAAGAAACATAAAATCACAAAATCAAAATTGAAAAAGAAAACAAACAAAAATAAAACTCACGACTCAAAATTAAATAATCAACATAGAAAAGAAAAACAAAAAGAACCAACTATACAAAAGGAAAGAAAAGGGAAAAAAAAGAGAAAGAGAGAAGGGATGAAAAGAAGTTCTTTAGCAAACCAGTTCGGGTGCTAGGTACACCCGAGCTATCGTCTCAACATCTCACTGAGCAGGATTGAGCTCGCAGAGTATCAGACACTCCACATCTTCCTTGCTAGGCAACTCCAGAAATTGTTTCAATCTTTGGCCATTCACCTTAAAAGTAGCACCACTGTCAGGGTCCTGAATTTCGACTGCACCATAAGGGAAAACACGTGAGACAATATAAGGACCAGTCCATCGGGACCTTAACTTCCCTGGAAACAAATGAAGCCTAGAGTCATACAAGAGCACTTTCATGCCTGGAGCAAACTCTTTCCGAATGATATGCCTATCATGAAACAACTTCGCCCTTTCTTTGTAAGAACGAGCACTCTCATAAGCCTCAACTCTAATCTCATCAAGCTCATTCAGTTGCAGTTTACGCTCTTCACCAGCCTCAGTCAAGTCATAGTTCAGTTTCTTAATGGCCCACCAAACTCTATGTTCTATTTCCACAGGGAGATGACAAGGCTTACCGTAAACAACCCTATAAGGTGACATACTTAAGGGAGTTTTGAAAGCCGTCCTATAAGCCCAAAGAGCATCTACGAGTTTATCAGCCCAATCCTTTCTATTCCGGCTCACAGTCTTTTCAAGAATCTGCTTAATTTGCCGATTAGACACCTCAACCTGACCACTGGTTTGGGGATGATAGGGGGTAGCAAGTCTATGGACAATGGAATACCTCTTTAGTAAGGCATCAAAAGACCTATTATTGAAATGAGTACCCTGATCACTAATAATAGCACGAGGCATACCAAATCTAGCAAAGATGTTCTCCCTCAAGAACTTCACAACAACTTTAGCATCATTAGTCCTAGAAGGGATGGCTTCAACCCATTTAGACACACAGTCCACAGCTAGCAAAATATACTCATTCCCAAAAGATGATGGAAATGGCCTCATAAAGTCTATACCCCACATATCAAAAACTTCCACTACAATGATAGGACTCAGTGGCATCATATCCCGCCTGCTGATTCTACCCAACTGCTGGCACCTAGGGCAACTCTTATAGTACTTGAAAGCATCCTTAAATAGAGTAGGCCAGTAAAAACCACTTTGAAGAACTTTGGCTGCAGTCTTCCTACCACTAAAATGCCCCCCACATGCCTGGTCATGACAGAAAGAAAGGACACTTCTTACCTCATGGTCGGGAATACATCTCCTAAACATCTGGTCAGAACAGTACTTAAACAAATAAGGATCATCCCAGACAAAGAATTTCATAAGGTGGAAGAACCTATCCCTATCATTCTTGGTCCAACTCTCAGGAATCCTACCAGCAACTAGGTAGTTAACAATATCAGCATACCAAGGATCAGGATAGACAACATACAATTGCTCATCAGGAAAGCACTCAGAAACAGTGGACTCACTTTCTTTATCAGATAGAATCCTAGACAAATGATTAGCTACAAGGTTTTCAGAACCTTTCTTGCCTCTGATTTCATAGTCAAACTCTTGCAACAGCAATATCCATCTAACAAGTCTAGGTTTAGCATCTTTCTTAGAAAGAAGATGCTTAAGAGCAGAGTGGTCAGTATAAACAATCACATGAGACCCAATCAAATAAGGTCTAAACTTCTCAAACCCAAAGATCACAGCTAAAAATTCTTTTTCAGTCACAGTATAGTTCAATTGGGCATCATTCAAAGTGTGACTAGCATAATAAATTACATGGGGCTTTTTATCAACACGCTGTCCTAAAACAACCCCAACAGCATAATCAGAAGCATCACACATCAATTCAAAAGGTTCTCCCCAGATGGGAGGGTGAAGAACAGGAGCAGAAGTTAAGGCCTCCTTAAGCTTAGAAAATGCCTCAAGACATTCATCAGAAAAATAAAAAGGCACATCTTTAGCTAGCAGGTTAGACAAGGGCTTTGTAATCTTACTAAAGTCCTTAATGAAGCGACGATAGAAGCCAGCATGTCCAAGGAAAGACCTCACTTCTTTCACACAAGTGGGAGGGGGAAGATTAACGATCAAATCAGTCTTAGCCTTATCAACCTCAATCCCATCTTTAGAAATAACATGGCCTAAGACTATTCCCTTCCTAACCATAAAATGGCATTTCTCCCAATTCAGAGTCAAATTTTTCTCCCTACACCTTTCCAACACTTTTCTCAGATTAGACAAACAGTCATCAAAGGAAGACCCAAACACAGAGAAGTCATCCATGAAAATTTCCAAGCAGTGTTCAACTAAATCCGAGAAAATAGAAATCATGCAACGCTGAAAGGTAGCAGGGGCATTACACAGTCTAAAAGGCATACGTCTAAAGGCATAGGTTCCAAATGGACAGATAAAAGTAGTCTTCTCCTGATCCTCAGGAGCAATAGAGATCTGGGTATAGCCAGAGTATCCATCTAAAAAGCAATAGAAGGAATGTCCAGCCAACCTCTCTAACATCTGGTCCAAGAAAGGAAGGGGAAAGTGGTTTTTCCTAGTAGCAACATTCAATTTTCTATAATCTATGCAAACACGCCACCCAGATTGCACACGAGTAGGGACTAACTCGTTCTTGTCATTCCTAATCACGGTAATCCCGGTCTTCTTAGGAACAACCTGAACGGGGCTAACCCACTCACTATCAGAAATTGGGTAAATGATCCCATGGTCCAACCACTTCAGCACTTCTTTTCTAACCACTTCCTGAAGAGTAGGGTTCAAACGCCTTTGACGGTCATGGTAGGGCTTAGCATGGTCCTCTAGATGAATCCTATGTTGCACAATGGAAGGACTAATACCCTTAATATGCCCTAAGGTCCAACCCAAGGCTTCCTTGTTCTCTCTAAGTAAGGCAATCAACTTAGTCTCTTGGTCCCCATCTAGGTCAGAAGCAATAATGACAGGCAAAGATTCATTGGGGCCTAGAAATGCATACTTAAGAGAATCAGGAAGGGGTTTCAGTTCAAGAGCAGGGGGGGAAACAGTTTCAGAAGCAGATTCAGAAACAGCAGTGAGCAAACAATCAGCAGTAGAGCACAAGTCATCAAACTCAAAAGCATCATACTCAGGCTTATCATTCACAAGAAAGGACTCATGCTCAACAGCAAACACATCATCACAAGCATCATCAAGTATAGAATCCTCTACCCAGTGAAGAGTAGAGAACTCCATATCATCAAAACCAAAGGGCTGCCTTTGCAGATTAAAAATATTCAGCTCTACAGTCATGTTACCAAAAGACAGTCTCATCATGCCATTCCTGCAATTAATGAGGGCATTGGCAATGGCTAAGAAAGGACGCCCTAGAATCACGGGGATTTGACTAGCAAAGTTAGACACTGTCTCAGTCTCAATCACAACAAAGTCCACAGGGTAAACGAATTCACCCACTCGGATCAGCACATCCTCAACTATACCCTAAGGCAATCTGGTCGATCTATCAGTTAATTGAATGACCATCTTAGTAGGCTTAAGCTCACCTAACTCTAGCCTCTCATACTCAGTGAAGGGAATTAAATTGACACTGGCCCCTAAATCAAGTAAGGCTCTATGAATGAGCTGATCCCCTATAACTATGGAAACAGTAGGACAACCGGGGTCCTTATACTTCACCGGAATTTGATGAGATAGAATGGAACTCGCACTAGAGGCTAAGAAAGCCTTTTCAGGGACATTGGTAGCTCTTTTGGTTGCGTACAGATCCTTTAAAAACCTAGCATATGGAGGCATCTGCTGAATAGCATCGAGCAAAGGAATGTTGATCTTGACTTGAGAGAATGTCTCTCTCATCTTCTCAGCATGGGCTTGGTCTTTCTTCTTAAGCCTATGGGGAAAAGGAGGCAAAGGCATATGGACTTTTTCAGAAGAAGAAGGAGAAGAAGAATGACCCTTAGAAGGAGAAGGGTCAACTGACTCAGATGTGCCTTTCTTTTCAAGCTCATCTTTTTTAGATGATGACTCAGGAGAATGGTGAGAAGTATTAGAATCATTGGGGACACCATCAGTAGCATCCCCTGACTCACTGGATGAGCCACTCGGTGAAGAAGAGGAAGAAGATTTCTCAAAGAATTGGTGAGGATACCTACAGGGCTCATTGGGACTTCTAACCTGGTTATCAATCTCTCGACCAGAACGGAGAGATATCATTGCATTCACTTTCCTCACAGACTCACTAGGGTTATCAGAAGATGAAGAGGTGTGACCCTTAGGGTTCACCTCAGGCTGACTTGGGAAAGTACCTGGCTCCCTAGAAGATGATGCTAATTGGGAAAACTGTTCAGTCATCATTCTCATCATTCTTTCCATGTTAGCATTAATCGTTCTCTCCACATTATTATTAATTCTCCTGTCCATTTTATCAATATCACTATAACCAGGAGGAAGTTGAACTTGAGCTACAGGAGGTGGAGGTCTAGGTGCATTAGGTACACCTGGAAAAACCGGTCTCTGAAAGGAACTAGAAGGGTGAGAGACGGACTGGGAGTTAGGAACTGCAGCATTTGGTCCATTACTCCAGGAGAAGTTAGGGTAATTTCTCCACCCTGGATTGTAAAAAGGCGAGAAAGGGTCGTTCTTAGGTCTCTGAAAGGCCATACTCACTTGCTCTTTCCCCGTTGCTAACTGGTGAGCAAAATAGGGACAAGCACTCAATGAATGATCTAAGGCCTGACAATGAGAGCAAGACGCTGAAGAAGTCTGGGGTAACTGAGTCATTTGTGGAGTCAATCCCTTCAACATGTTTTCTAAAGCAGCAACCTTAGACTCTAGGTGACTCACATCAGAAATAGAATGTAACCCACCCCTTACAATCCTAGAACTTAAGCTGTCATCCCGAGCGGTTTCCTATTGCATATTTTCTCAGCTAAGTCCTCTAGAAATTTCCAAGCATCTGTGGCGCTCTTAGAAAGAAAGCCACCATGACACATAGACTCTACCATAGTCCTAATCTGTTGGTCAAGTCCTTCATAAACAATCTGGCACAAACGTGCCTGGTCTAGACCATGATGGGGACACTGGGTCAACAAATTCTTGAACCTATCAAAATATTTCCAGAATGATTCCCTATCAAGTTGCACAAATTGATTAATCTCATTCCTTAGCTTAATAGTCTTGGCATTAGGAAAATATTTTCTTAAGAACAATTTCACAAAATCATTCCAAGAAGTTACAAAATTAGCAGCCAAGCCATACATCCAACGTTTAGCAGAATCTTTCAAAGCAAAAGGAATTAATTTCATGCGCACAACATCAATGGGAATATTAGGAAAATGCATCATAGAACATACTTCTTCAAATTCCCTCAAAAACAAATAAGCATCCTCTAAGCCAGTGAATTTAGGGAGCATCTGAGTATAGTGAGGTCTTAATTCGAAGGTCACATTGGGTCCAAGGTCAGGTATAGTGAAGCAAGAAGGCAAAGCAGTCCTAGGAGTGTAGAAAATCTCACTCAAAGGTCTTTCTTGTGCTATTTCTTCTAATTCAAGCTTGGGTTCAGGTTCGAGTTCTAAGTCAAGGTCGGGTTCAATTCTCACAAGTCTATGATTTCCAGGATTTCTAACCCAACCAGTCATATAAATCCCACACCCTCACCAAAGGTTCATTTTTTTTTTTACTCTTTTTTTTTTTTTTTTCTTTTCAATCACAAAACATCAAAATGAATGATAAAACTTAAAGCACTATTAAAACAGGAAATAAACAAAACAAAAATCAAAAGCACAAACACAAAGAAACTAAAAGAAAATAGGAAATAAAACTACACCTAAATATCCTAATTCTAAGAATAAAATTAAAACAGAAATTAAGACTCCTAAAATTAAAACTAAATATACAAAAAAATCCACATAATCACAAAGGACATAAATATAATTTTTCTCGATTTTTTTCTGGTCCTGATTAGTGCAGCAAAATGCAAACAGAATATTAATTCTAAAATTCACAGAAAAATCATGACAGCTCCAAAAATTCCAGAAAAATTCATACACACCCTAAAAATTATTCTGAATCTAGGAAAAATATTAAAACAGCAAAAATAACACCAGAACAAGTCCATAAAATTCAAACAGAATGTCGAATATACGGAAAAATCTGCACTAGAAATAGTTTTGGATCAGTTCTACCTTGCTTCTTTCGCTGCACAAAAACCAAACTGATTAGTACTATTTTTTTTTTAACAATGAAAGCATCTAAAAAAATTAAAATTAAACTAATCCTAACAAAAACAAAAATCAAAATCAAAATATAAACTAAATTCAAAATTAAAACTAAACTAAACTACTAAAACAAAAAAAAAAAAAAAATAACGACTCAACAACAACTAAAACGAAAACGGCTCTAACAACTCTAATAATCAAACTACGACTCGATGTAACCAAATTTCACAATGCCATCCCCCGCAACGGCGCCAAAAACTTGTTGTATATTCCCGCAAGTATACGGTTATCGTTGTAGGAATTACGGATATCGTCCTCAGGGATGGGTTTTTAAAATTGGATTACTCAGTTGTATGCGCTAATCCTAAGATCAAAAATTACTACCAAGGAAACAGAAAGCTAATTACCAACCACTAACTCATTTATAAAACAGAGAGCACTACCAAGGAAAGAAGAACCAAACTGCAAATAAGGTGAGACACCAACACTTGGCCGTAAAGGACTTCTTCTTTTGGATTCCACATCCAGCAATGGCGACGAAACAGGAAAAGAAAACAGGGGAGTCTGCAATTGCCTAAACAACAGAAACCCAGAGTGATTCAACTCCAAATCCTTAAAATCTCTCTCTTAAACTGAACAAGAACATGAGGGAATTGTAAATTTCTTTGGAATTTAGAGAACCAAATCCAAGGTTCAATGAAAACAAGGAAACGAAAATGCATCTCTTTGCCCCCTAATCTACTCTACTCTCTCTCTACTGCCCTTCGAATTTTTTTGTAGCCCGTGACCGCAGCTCTTCACCTACCCTTGAAATTGCCACATTGATGGAGCCAGAAATTGACAGAGGGAAGAGAGAGAGACCGAGTGATGGATGGGAAAATGAAGCCGAGAGGTCGCGGAGCTGGCTCTGTTCATGGCCCTGTTCTCTGTGTCGTGAATTGAAGAGGAAGAAGAAGGAGAGGGGATGGGGCTGGCTGGGGATCACGTGCCTCGCACGCGCTTGTTTAAGTGGGAAGGCAGGATGGTTAGCAGCCCGTGAAAAGGAGAAGAAGAACACAGTAGCTGGGCCAGTGCAAGGGAAGGAAGGAAAGAGGGGGGAGAGAACATGGCTGGCCGAGAGTGCTGAGGACCCACTGGGCTGGCCCAACGTGAGGAGAAGCAAAAGAAGGAGGAGAAGGGGAAGCTGGAGCTCTGGGCCGTGCAAGGGAAGGGGAAGGAATGAGAAGATGGGCCACGGTATGGAGGTAATAGGCCCAGCGAGTGAAAGAAGAGGGGGAGGGGAAGAAGGGAAGAGAAAGGGGCCAGTTGGGCTCAAGGTTGGGCCTGTCTTCCTTCTCTTCTCTTCATTTGTTTTTGAGCCATAGTGCTTCTTCTAAATCCTTTGAAACTCCTACAAAATAAGTAAAAACATATTAAAATTTCCATTTAATATTTTATTTTGAGCAAATATTACATAATAAAGGGTATAAAAATGTAATAATTTCAGGTTGAACAAATTCCGTAGCCGCCCCTTCCTTACATCATTATCCTAATTAAACAAATACAGAATTACAGAGTTTGGCACGGTTGTGCCCCTTGGCATGGGGCACCCATGCCAAATCTCTGTATCCAATTTTTCCAGCTCTGCTTCTGGCACAGCCCTGCCGCGTGATGTGGCACGCTCTTCTGGTCTTGGCATGCCCCTGGACTTCCTCCTCTTTTTGGGTTGGGCTTAGCCTTCATTTGGGTCTTTCTCTCATTTTACTCTGCAAAGCATAAACTTTGATTGATTAACTAATTTTGAAGGTTATTTAGGAGCAAAAATCTAATAATGAGTGCAAAATTTTGTCCGATTGAGAACCAAATAGCTATCTCACGTTGTACATGTATTACCTTCGCACAACGCAGGCTGCATGTAAACTCAATCTTCTAATGAGTGTAAGCTTTATTTAATTTATCAATGGCAACTAAGTGGCTATTTATTGTGAATATTATTTGGTTTATGGTCTGTGTGCATGAACAATATAGTCTCTGAAAATTATTTCCAATAATCATATTATAAGAGGGTTGATCAATAGCTCATGCAACTGGTTTAATGCATTGAACTCCTCCTATTTCTATAAATAACCCTTCTATAGCTTCGTTGTGGCTTATTATGCTATTATCATCTATCCTTACTTGCAAAGTATTCTTGGCTTTTTTCTACATAAATTATGGGAATAAAGATTTTTTTTTTTAAAACAGACATAACAACCACTATCTATGTAGATACACAATTCATATCTATTATATCCCTCGAAAAATACATTTATTGGGATACAAATACTATTAGAATTTGTGCTGGTGACTTCATAGTATATTTCCATAGTCATATTTTTGACTAATTCATCCTCATAGATTGGCTCACTAACAATTTTATTTTTATACCCAATGACTTTTTTATCTAGACTAATACTTCTGTCTACATTATGTCTTACAGGTTCAAAATTCATACTACTCATTTCACTGGTCACACTAATTGTATCATCTTCTTTGAGCTCTTGTTTAGCTAATAAAGACCCTTATCCCCATTCTGATCTTGTACTCATGCTTCTAAACAATTGGGATTTAATGGTAATTTTACTATTCTCACCAATTTTTAACATTTTTCTTATTGATTTTGATGGGATTGGCAAAACTCGATATCCATGACCTGTCAATCTTTATCTCCTGAGCATTGGGTCTTATTCTTTGGATTTTTTGCACAGGAGTAGGACTTTCAAATTTCTCTGTCTCTATCATCATTGCCTTAGTCTTTGAATCTGTTGTATTTAGGAGTACTTACCCACAAGAGGGGGGTGAATTGTGGTGTTCGATTTTCGCGTACTTACTGACAAACAACCGTAGCACTTGATTGCAGAGATTGTTTGTAACTCACAAACAACCTTACGCCTTGTTTGTAGTGGTTGTTCTCAATTGATTCAGTAGCGAAATTCAAAGTAATAAATGCGGAAATAAAGCACACACACTTTTTACATGGAAAACACCTCTAGCCCAACTGAGGTGTGAAAAATCACGGCCTACCTCGTGTAGGATTTAACCACTTCACTAACGGGCTGAAAACGTTACAAAAGCAACACTCCTTGTTACAACTTGTAACCCACGTAACCTTCTTCCCTAAGACAGGTTACACCACGTCCAATTTCACCAGATAGGATACGTCCAAAGTCCACACGACTGAGGACACACTCACTCACTTTCTGTTCTGAGAACAAGGGTACAAAACACCTTACTGGGGTGCTTCTGACTTAAGCAGATGTAAGGTACAATGAAGTCCTATTATGCCAAGAAATTGAAAACTCAGTTAAGCACAATCTTCTCACGGTTTTTCTCTTTGAATTTCAGCTCTAAAAATCTCTTACTTCTTTGTAAAAACTGGGTTGTCAAATGGGAGAGAGAATTTCAATATTTAAACGCACAACCCAACGGCTATTATTTCAAAAGATAAAAAAAAAAAAAAATCTTCTATTTTTAGTCGCTTAGAAGATTCATCAAAGATTTCCAACGGCTAAGAGAGAAGAGAAGATTTTCTTAAAATATCTTGGCCGAGTAGTCTAGTCTTGAAAAGGATAAAATCTTGATTTATCTCAAATTCAATCAAGACCTAAAAATAAGGGATAAGAATCTTTTCAAGAGAAATCTTTAGCAAAAAACGGTTTTGCAATTTTTTTTCAAATTCAAAACGAACCTTTTTAGATCTGGCAGCCAACCGAAGTAAATTTCCAGATAAGACTGATGTAGCTGCTGCAGTTTTTGAGAACACCTTAGGCACCCTGTTTGCAGGGTTGTTTGGTAATGGTGTCCCAAAGCAACTTTTCGAAAACCGTTTTCAAGAAGTGCTAAAAAATGATACTTTCAAGATTGGCATATTAACAAGAGTCTAAATAAATAAAACCTATATACCCAAGACTTCTTGTTTTGAACCAGTCAACTTGTCCAAGATTTGTAGAGCTGCTGTGAACACCAAGGCCACCTTGTTTGCTGGGGTTGTTCTTTGCATTGCTAGAGTTCAGGAACATGCCTTACAATCAACTGTCGAGAGGGTGTTCTTGACTTAATATAGAATCACCAAGTAAAACCTGTTTTGAAGACTTGTTCTCACATGTAGCAAACCAGTTAATACAATAAAGATCACAAACACCAGTTAGGCCTGTTTGGAGATCGTGTTTGGAGCAACATTGCTTGGACAAAGTTTTACACTTGGATTTGTTATCATCAAAACTGAATATACTCAACAAATTTCCCCTTTTTGATGATGACAAACCAAGTGACCATATTAACAAAATTAAAAAGCTTAACAACAATTAATGCTGATAGGGATCCTCTAGGTGCTAGGTCATAGATCATATGGTCTTATTCGTATGGTCTTATTCCCCCTTTTGGCATCATTAAAAAGCATAAACAACAGTATGAATGCAAGAAAAGAAATATAGAGCATAAGGTGCAAGAAGCATCATGAAAGAGATATTGCATTAAAAACAGTACAATGCCAAAAACGAAGAGGGGAGGAGGAAACAAGAGAACAGCCTAGAGAATCAGGGTGCAGGGGGTGGTCTCGTTTGCAGAGGAGGAATGCTGGGGGCAAGAGTGGAGAGAAGGACAAGCAATTCCTCATGGCGTTTGGCGGAGAGGGCTTGCTCCTCAGCAAGAGCAGCCTTGACAGCTGAGAGCTCCTCCGTGAGGCGAGCATTGTCCTCAAGAACAGCCTCAAGTTTGAAGGAAGGTTGCCCAGAAACAGGTGGTCGAGGTGGTCGACGACCCTGTTTGGAGACTGACCCTTCGCCAACCTCATAGCCACACCCGAGCAGAGTGTCAATCCCAATCTCATCAACGACTTGGGCCTCCACTCGCCGTGTGAGCACTATCCCAAGGTGCTCAAACACCCTTGTCAGCAGAAACCCATATCCAAGATCATGGGCCCGAGTGGTGTTCGCAATTCGCCCTATGTGGCGAATCATGATTGCAGGAAGGTTAATTGGTTCCTCCCGATCCAGTAAATCCACCAGGCATTGATCGAGGGCATCAGCTGAGTTTCACCCTTGACCTCGCAGAATTATGTTCTTGATAGTGAACATAAACAATAGTTGGTGCAGGGAGGTCATTTCACCCTTCTTGACAGAGAGGGGTGTTCTCAGGCCCTGTTTTTGACTGAGGCGTTGGGACACCTCTAGGAGCCTGGCTGTTTCTAGGGCTGTTTTGTCTTCCCTCACATACACATCAAAGCCTTGGGAGGGTACTCCCAAAATTTTTCCAAGTGTGGGCGCATCAGCCTAAATGCGTTGCCCATTCACAAAACTAGTCACCACCCCTTCGGTGACACTGCAGTTGGCGTAAAACTCAGCCAACTCAGGCATAGAACACCCCAACTGGGTGTTTGCAAACAAGTCGAGCTAGCCTTGGGCCCGCAACTTATTCAGGAACACCCCCAGACCCTGTTCCTCAAAAAATCTTACATTCACTACCTTCCCTCTAACGACATTGCGCTTAAGCAACTGCGCATGTTTGTCAGACATAGGAGAGGGAGTGAACTGCTTTGGGCATTTGGGGGCAGGAATAGAGGTGGTAGCTTCTGGTAGGGGGGCTGTTCTGGGCTTTCGCTTGAGGGGTGTTTTTGCAGGAGATGGCTTCACAGCAGGTTTAGTGGTTGATTTTGGAGGGGCTTGTTCTTCAGAGGACTCGGAGAACACCGGTGTCCCCTGTTTGAAGGTGGTGTTCTCAGAGTCAGAACTCGAGAACCCTTCGGTAGAAGAGGAGGAAATCTCCTCGATGACAGGAGCAGAGGGTTTGGAGATACGGTGAGAGGATTGAAAAGCTATTCTCGCAGATTTGCGAGAAGGCTTGGAGGATTGTGGAGAAGAGGGAGTTTGAGAGGGCTGAGACCTTGGTTGTGATCTTGTTCTTGGCGTTCTGCTACGCCTGGCCACTATTTTCACCCTTTTCCTTTTCTCTCCAGTTTGAGCGACCGGAGTGGGGGTTTCAGCCTCAGGGAGAGAATCCTTCTTTAAACTCTCCTCTGATGTCTCATTCGACTTCCCTTGGAAATCGACATCCAGATCCTCCACAAACACACCTTCGACAGAGGCAGCCCCTGTTTCTGGCGCTGTTTCAGGAAACAACCCAGAAGAACAGGGCTCAAAATTAAACCCTTCAGGGGTTTCCAAGATTTGGTCTTGAGACCCCGATAGTGTACCCTCTGACTCGACGTTAATGGGACAAGCAATTGTCCCTACAAGAAACACCAATTCCCTTCCACATTCGAATGGAATGTCAACCATCCCCATTCCCACTGAGTGTAGGGACAAGCTTTTCAGGAATTTGAAAGGCTTGTACAAGATTGGGCGAGGGGGAGCAGGGATTGAGGACGCAAGAACGAGGTCGTTTGATTGAGAGGAGTTGTTGAGAGCCATTGTTGCTAGAGGAGAGAGATTAGGGTTTAAGGCTTTGCAGGTTTCTCAGGTTTTGCAGTACTGAGAACAGGGCATATAAAAAGAGAGAGAGAGAGAGAGAGAGCACCCAAAATCTTTAGAAGATTTCTTGGTTTGCAACGGGTGTGAGAATTAAAAGCTTGTGCCTTGGGAAGGAAAAACACATCGAGCAACCAAGGGGCGTACCTGTTCTCTTCGTTATGCCTGTTCTTTGCCGTCTGATCTTGATTGGACTTAATGGTATTAAGGCGGCTTCAGTACATCCCCTTATGCTGCACTAAGTGGATAAGTAAAGACAAAATGCACGCAATTCGAGTGTATACAATAACATCCGTTGTTAATAAGATTTGCAAACAGGGGGAGAGAACAGGGTGTAAAGGTTGATCTTACCAAACCCAGTTCATGTTCTGGAAACAGGTAACTCAGGGTGTTCTCACCAACCCTAGTTCCAGTCTATTTCTCTTAAATTGATCTCTAGCTAGTGCCTTAGTGAATATATCAGCGATTTGATTTTCCGTTGTGCAAAAGTTCATAGAGATTAAACCCTTTTCAACATTATCTCTCAAGAAATGATGTCGAATGTCAATATGCTTTGTTCTTTTATGTTGACATGGATTTTTGGCAATGTTAATTGCACTTGTGTTATCACAAAAAATAGGAATGCATCCAATGTCAACACAAAAGTCCTTAAGCTGTTGTCTTATCCACAACAGTTGAGCACAACATGAAGCTGCTGCAACATATTCAGCTTCTGCTGTGGACATGGCAACTGAATGTTGCTTCTTGGTAGCCCAAGATACCAAACAAGGTCCAAGAAAGTGAGCCATACCTGAGGTACTCTTTCTATCAACTAGGAATCCAGCATAGTCAGCATCAGCATATCCAACAAGATCAAAATTGCAACCTCTAGGATACCATAAGGCTAAATTGGGTGTATGTTTCAAATATCTTAGTATCCGTTTCATAGCCTTAAGATGAGTTTCCTTAGGATTAGACTGAAAACGGGCACATAAACCAACACTAAAAACAATATCAGGTCTACTAGCGGTTAGGTATAAGAGTGACCCAATCATGCCCCTATAGAGTTTCTCCTCAACTGAGGGACTCCCATCATCCATAACCAACCTGGTTGAAGGAGAAATAGGAGTGTCTACGGGTTTGGCCAACTCCATCCCAAAACGCTTAAGTAGCTCCTTGATATACTTTTGTTGATGGATCATGGTGCCGTTTGGAGTTTGCTTGATTTGTAAGCCTAAGAAAAAATTAAGCTCACCCATCATGCTCATCTCAAACTCACTCCTCATCATATTTGAAAATTCATTGCATAAATCATGATGAGTTGCACCAAATATAATGTCATCAACATATATTTGGACAATCAATAAATGTTCCCCCTTAGATTTTAGAAACAAGGTATTGTCTACCTTGCCTCTTCTAAAATCATTTTCAATTAAAAAACTTGACAACTGTTCGTACCAAGCTCTAGGAGCTTGTTTTAGGCCATAAAGAGCTTTGTCAAGTTTGAAAACATGGTTAGGAAATTCACTGTTTTCAAAACCAGGGGTTGTTTGACATACACCTCTTCTTTAAGGTATCCGTTGAGGAATGCACTTTTCACGTCCATTTGATATAGCTTGATTTCCATATGAGCTGCAAAGGCTATTAAGATTCGAATAGCCTCAATTCTAGCAATTGGTGCAAAGGTTTCTTCATAATCGATCCCTTCTTCTTGATTATACCCTTGAACAATCAGCCGTGCCTTGTTCCTAGTGACTGTTCCTGACTCATCCAGTTTGTTTCGGAACACCCACTTGGTTCCAATGATTGTTCTCTCTGCAGGTTTAGGTACAAGGTGCCATACTTTGTTTCTTTCAAATTGATGGAGCTCTTCTTACATTGACGTGACCCAATCTGAATCTGCAAGAGCTTCATTCACACTCTTTGGCTCAATATTAGAGAGAAAAGCATAGAAAGCACAGAAATTCTTAAGCTTAGACCTAGTTTGCACTCCACTGTTAATATCAGACAGAATTTGATCAAGGGGGTGCGAACTATGGTACTTCCATGGTCGTGGAGTAAGAGGATCCACAGACCCATGCTCTACTCTAGTCGTAATATCAAGCTTACGATCATCTCCTGAGCCTGTTTCTGCACCTGTTTGTAAGCCTATTCCTGAAGAACATGGTCCCGAATAGGGTTCAACGGTGTTTCCCCCTGTTTGGTGTTCACCTTGCCTGCTGTTCTGAGGAACACCTTCAGGAGCTGTTTTCTCCATGGTGTTCTTACCTCGTTTATCTTGGAGCAACACTTCTTTTCGAATAAGACCTAATTCAAGTTCATCTTCCTGTGCATCATTCTCACTCAACAAGTTAGATTCATTAAAAAGCACATGCACACTTTCCTCAACACACAAGGTCCTTCTGTTAAAGACTTTGTATGCCTTGCTGTGAGAAGAATAGCCAAGAAATATTGTCTCATCACTCCTAGGTTCAAACTTTCCTAAGGCATCCTTCCCATTATTATGCACAAAACACCTACAACCAAATGTTCTTAGGTGCGTAATATTGGGTTTTCTGCCCTTGAAAAGTTCATAAGGAGTTTTGTTCAAAATGGGTCTGATCATGCATCTATTTATAATGTAACATGAGGTGTTCAATGCTTCTGCCCAGAAATACCTAGGAAGACCACTAGCAATAAGCATTGTTCTGGTCATGTCTTCCAGGGTGCGATTTTTGCGCTCAACCACCCCATTTTGTTGGGGTGTTCTTGGAGCTGAGAAGTTATGATCAACACCATGTTCATTACAATAGTTGATAAAACTTGCATTTTCAAACTCAGTTCCATGATCAGATCTCAAGCTAATTAAGGAGTGTCCTACTCTCTTTTCAACCTTTTTGAGAAAGGCAATAAAATTCTCAAAGGTTTCATCTTTGGATGCCAAAAACAAGGTCCAAGTAAATCGAGAGTAATCATCCACTACAACAAGCACATACTTTTTCCCACCTCTACTAGTTATCCTCATGGGACCACACAAATCAATGTGTAATAATTCTAGAGGTCGGGTAGTGCTTACACATTTTTTCGATTTAAAAGAAGATCTGACTTGTTTGCCTTTTTCACAAGCTTCACATACCTTGTCATCATTAAATTTGATGGAAGGTAGTCCAATAACCAGGTCTTTTGAAACAAGTTTGTTTAAAAGAGTAAGGCTTGCATGACCTAGTCTCTTGTGCCAGAGCATTATGTCATCATTCACAGTACTCAAACAAGTCAGGTTGTTTTGGGGAAGAGTGGAAATACATACTTTGTAAACATTTTTATGTCGCTTCCCCTTTAACACAACATCTCCTGTGCTGGCATTGACAACCAAGCAATGTGTTCGTGAGAACACCACTAGGTTGTTCTTGTCACACAGTTAGGACACACTTAGTAAATTATGCTTTAAACCATCAACTAAGTGCACATTATCAATTGAGTGAGAGAGAGTTTTACCAATGCTACCTACACCGACAATTGTCCCAGACTTGCCGTTGCCAAATGCCACGCTCCCATTGGTTGAAGCTGTAAGTGAGAGAAAGTTTGATTTTTCTCCAGTCATATGCCGCGAACACCCACTATCAACATACCACAGCTGCCTGTTTTCAAGGTTGTTTTCTGATCTGTTTGACAGGGTGTTTCTTACCCTGTTTGCTGGGTTGTTTGTGGGGTTGTTCTCTCTCACTTCAGCCTGCAAAACAAATCACAGGTTAGTTTTGGGAACCCAGATCCACTTGGGTCCCATTCTTTTAGACAAATAAAGCTCATCTTTCCTAATCCAGATTTGTTTCACATACCTTTCATTCTTTTCAATGACATACCTTCTCAGAGGGCATGAATATCGATAGTGACCAGTTTTACCACAATGAAAGCAAACAATGTTTTCAGGTAATCCCACATACTTTCTATGAATTGGGTAAACTGTTCGTTTAGGCTTATATCCAAGTCCCTTTTTGTTTCGACTGTGGTGAGTGTTTAACCAATCAAGGGCTTGTGAGGACTTGTTCCAGCGCTTGGTTGTGATAAGCTCGGTTTTCAGTTTTTCTATATTAGCATGCAAACCCTTGTTCTCCCTAAGCAAGGACTCAACCATTCCTTCCACCTCAAAGAGTTTTTCCTCCATTCGAGAATAATCTCCTTCTTTTATAAAGAGGTTTTCTTTGAGCGTATTAATATTTTCATGTAAGCCCAGTTTTTCATTTTTAAGGATCTCATTTTCTAGTTCTAGGTCTCGGACATCTCGTTTCAATTCAGCACAAGTATCCATCAAGGTATACAAAAGTTCTTCGAGAGTTGCTTTATTGAGACCACGTACCTTGTTCTTGAGATCAGTAAGACTGTTTGTTGATTCATCATCTGAATCCGTGTCACTTTGTGCCATGAGAGCTACAGCATCTTCCTCAGTTTCAGACTCACCTTCATCCTCAGAGGAATCTCCCCAGGCAACAAGCATAGCCTTCGAGAATCGTCTCCCAGAACTGCTTGCAGCTTGTTTTCTACCTTGTTTCCTGGGGTGTTCTTGCTGTTGCTCTTCTCGAAGTAGTGGACAGTTCTTCACAATGTGATCCGGTTTGCCACACTTGAAACACCCTGTGAACTGTTCTCGGGGGGTGTTTTTGGACTTACTGAAGTATTTTCTTTTGCTGTTTTCTTTGACCTTTTTGAAGAATTTCTTGAACTTTCTTGTCATTAAGGCCATATCTTCATCTTCAAGGTCAGAGTCAGTGTCCTCATGTGCTTTCAAGGCAAGCCCACGATCCTTCTTCTGCTCCTCTTTTTGTTATGAGTTCTTTCTGAGTTCATAGGTTTGAAGATTGCCAATCAACTCGTCGAGGGTGATCTTGTTCATGTCTTTAGCTTCTTGGATGGCTGTCACCTTCGCTTCCCAAGACCGAGGCAAAATCCTTAGAATCTTCCTCACCAGCTCTTCTGTGGTGAAGGATTTTCCCAGGGATTTTAGCTCGTTTGTTATGTGGGTGAAGCGTGTGTACATATCCATCACGTTCTCACGATCACCCATATCAAACAACTCATATTGCCTCATAAGTAGCTCAATACGTGATTGTTTGACTTGACTTGTTCCTTCATGAGCTACTTGGAGGGCATTCCATATCTCCTGGGCTGACTCACACTCCGAGATACGTGTATATTCATCTGGACCTAGGCCAAAATATAATAGCTTCTTAGCCTTGGCATTCTTTTCCATTTTCTTATAGTCTTCACCATCAAACTCTATGGGTTCCTTGGGAACCTTCTTACCATCTTCAAGCACCTTGGTGGGAACAAGGGGCCCGTTCTTGATGAGCATCCATAACTCATAATCTTCTGCCTGAATATAGTTCTCCATCCTATTCTTCCACCAACTATAATGTTGGCCGTTGAAATAGGGTGGCCGAGTAATGGATTGCCCTTCAAGAATTCCTTGTGGTGTACTCATCTTCAGAATCTCTCAAGGTGTTAGCCCTTTCGTGAGAGAACCCGCTCTGATACCACTTGTTGTATTTAGGAGTACTTACCCACAAGAGGAGGGTGAATTGTGGTGTTCAATTTTCGCGTACTTACTGACAAACAACCGTAGCACTTGATTGCAGAGATTGTTTGTAACTCACAAACAACCTTACGCCTTGTTTGTAGCGGTTGTTCTCAATTGATTCAGTAGCGAAATTCAAAGTAATAAATGCGGAAATAAAGCACACACAATTTTTACGTGGAAAACACCTCTAGCCCAACTGAGGTGTGAAAAACCACGACCTACCTCGTGTAGGATTTAACCACTTCACTAACGGGCTGAAAACGTTACAAAAGCAACACTCCTTGTTACAACTTGTAACCCACGTAACCTTCTTCCCTAAGACAGGTTACACCACGTCCAATCTCACCAGATAGGACACGTCCAAAGTCCACACGACTGAGGACACACTCACTCACTTTCTGTTCTGAGAACAGGGGTACAAAACACCTTACTGGGGTGCTTCTGACTTAAGCAGATGTAAGGTACAATGAAGTCCTATTATGCCAAGAAATTGAAAGCTCAGTTAAGCACAATCTTCTCACGGTTTTTCTCTTTGAATTTCAGCTCTAAAAATCTCTTACTTCTTTGTAAAAACCAGGTTGTCAAATGGGAGAGAGAATTTCAATATTTAAACGCACAACCCAATGGCTATTATTTCAAAAGATTAAAAAAAAAAATCTTCTATTTTTAATCGCTTAGAAGATTCATCAAAGATTTCCAACGGCTAAGAGAGAAGAGAAGATTTTCTTAAAATATCTTGGCTGAGTAGTCTAGTCTTAAAAAGGATAAAATCTTGATTTATCCCAAATTCAATCAAGACCTAAAAATAAGGGATAAGAATCTTTTCAAGAGAAATCTTTAGCAAAAACGGTTTTGCAATTTTTTTTTCAAATTCAAAACGAACCTTTTTAGATCTGGCAGCCAACCGAAGTAAATTTCCAGATAAGACTGATGTAGCTGCTGCAGTTTTTGAGAACACCCTAGGCACCCTATTTGCAGGGTTGTTTGGTAATGGTGTCCCAAAGCAACTTTTCCAAAACCGTTTTCAAGAAGTGCTAAAAATGATACTTTCAAGATTGGCATATTAACAAGAGTCTAAATAAATAAAACCTATATACCCAAGACTTCTTGTTTTGAACCAGTCAACTTGTCCAAGATTTGTAGAGCTGTTGTGAACACCAAGGCCACCTTGTTTGCTGGGGTTGTTCTTTGCATTACTAGAGTTCAGGAACATGCCTTACAATCAACTGTCGAGAGGGTGTTCTTGACTTAATATAGAATCACCAAGTAAAACCTGTTTTGAAGACTTGTTCTCACATGTAGCAAACCAGTTAATACAATAAAGATCACAAACACCAGTTAGGCCTGTTTGGAGATCGTGTTTGGAGCAACATTACTTGGACAAAGTTTTTCACTTGGATTTGTTATCATCAAAACTAAATATACTCAACAGAATCTATATTATTATCTAATTTGTAGATGTTATTTTCCAAAATATCATTAGTGGGTGTCCTCTTTTAATGTCCATCCTAACTATTTTTATCTTAAGGAATAGGAAGTTTTTAACAAATTCATCTTTTAGGCTTACATAATATCTAGGTCGGCAATTGAATCTTACTGATCCATTATATAAATTGGTCTTAATCTATGTGATAATTTGATTATTAAATTTGATATGCCTGATATCACAGAACAAAGCATAAAAATTAATATCTTTACCATAATATTGTAAAGGAGTAATTTTCACTTGGACATTTCCAACATGGATATATGTATACTTTCTATCTGATTATGCTTAAGGATATCTTCCTACTGAATGAGATTAACTTCTCCCATATTATACTCATAGCCTTTTATTTATAAATCTCCTTCCACTATTTTGCATACGTACTTGGATTTCAATTGAAAGATGGATTTTTTATGGATCATGTCTTTCTGAATTATAGGAAAGACTCAACCTCCTTTGACATCTGTATTCTTATTATCTATAATAAATTCTTCTTCTTGAAGATCACCAAGACTAATTGAGCTACTTTCCATCATATGACTAGTTTCTTCATAATCACTTTCTTTATATTCATCTTCTAGTATAATCTCAGCAATTCCCTTGTTGTTTTTCAGGGCTAGATCCAATGTTTTTTCGTCGCTAAGCTCAAAACAGTCTAGATTATCCCAAGTTTTAATAAGTTTGTTATTCTTCCTATTTTTGCATTTGTTTGCATAATGACGTAATTTCCGCATGCCCAACACTTACAATTGGTTTTACCAGCAGGACAATAAGCGGGTTTTCTTAAAAAATCTTCATTTTTTTAGGATTTGGTTTGTTATAAATACAACGATAATACTTATTAATATTAATCATAAAATTCGAAATAAAAATAAGGGGAAGTGGGTAGAGGTCAGCAAAAAAACCGAAATAGAAAAGCCAGACCGAAAAACCAAAAAATTGAACAGAAAAACCGGTTAATTGGTATGATTTTTCTAAAAAATTCGGTCTGGTTAACTGAACAAAAAAAATTTTGCAGTTTCGATTTCGGTTCGACCATTTGAGATTCGGTTAACCGAAACCAAAACTTACATTGTTATTTTTTAAAAAAACTAAATTTTATATTGGTCAATTATAGATTTTATAATTATTTTTTTTGATGGAAGATTTTATAATTATTAAAGATAAGATTAAACATACAATGATGTGTAAATTAATATTTGGTATCTCAAATAGTTAAATTAATTCAAAAAAAGGAGTGAAAATTGAAAATTAACAATTTAAATTAACGGTTAACTGGTAATCGAACCGAAAATCCGGTTAACTGGTAACCGAACCGAAAATTTGATTAACTGAGTTTTTCAGTTCGGTTACGATTCACACTTTTGCCGAACCGAAAACCGAAAGTTTCGATTCGGTTTTCGGTTCACAATTTTTGCGAACGAACTTTCCGGTTAACCGATTTTCAGTTAACCAATTTTCTGGTTAACGATTTTGACCACCCCTAGGAGTGGAAAGGAGTGGTATTTATTTTAAGGAAATGGAAGGTGTTGAAAGGAGTAGGAAAGAGTGGGAAGAAGTGGAATGAATCATTTACCAACGTAAAGAACATGGCCTAAACAAGTCATAACTCTAATGATGTGGAGTGTCGAAATAATGTCATGAATGGAGAAGAAAGTGTCAAACACCATTATAAAATAAGAGTGTCAATTTGGAAGATGCAGGGGAGAGAAACTCACTTCATCACACTAAAATTGTGTCAACCAATGTGCATATTCTTAATGAGCCTCTAAACGTGCAAAAACATTTATGATAAACTAAAAAAACATTTTAATAAGTGACTTCATAACATTCCTTACATCAATTTAATAAATGCCTTCAACATAATAAATCACATTTGTTTACCTTTCCATATTTCAAAACAGATAAAGGCATTTCTTCAAAAGTATCATTAGTGTGGATCACTGATCTTTCTATAAGATATCTTAATTCGAAAAACTTAATTGGACATGCATAGAAATCGGACGTTACATATTCTTTCACATGTAATATTTTCTGTCATATATCATTTGAATTTTTATTATTTGATTTTAAAGTTATTGAAAACATTTAACTTCTAAATATTATCTTCCAATTTTGAGCATATATCATCATAATATAAACGAACTTACTGAGCTATGTAAAAAACATAATTTGACTAGACTTAGACTCAACTCCATAAGTGTTTGCGCTAAATCAAATGTTAGTTAAACTAAGCTCGGAGCAACACGAGAGACTAACGTAGCAAGTGGCTCGTTTAGTTTATATGTGAGTTAGATTAACTTTGGATCAGGTTATTTTTTGAGTCAAACGACGCTCTAGTCAAGAGTTTTCAGCTTGAATCGACTTTGAGTCAACTGATGTCTGTTCCAAAAAGTTTATCATGCAAAAAGAAGGAATCTTATAGGAAATTTTGGATTCGAGTCAATTTCATTCGGATCAATTAGAATTTTGGATTCACTTTTGGATAAGCCTATTAATAGTGGATTGGTTTTGCGTCTCGATGGTTTAAGTCAAATTTGAGTTTTGGGTTAGTTTTACCAGGCCTACCTAGGATTCTTCATGTAGCTCAGCTAAATGATAACAATCCCTTAACATCTGAGCCATTGGAGGGCAGTACGAATATGATGGACCACAGTCTACCAAGTGACATTGGCCCAAAACTTTGCTAAGCTCAGTCCACAACCACCACTTCCCTTTTTATTCCTTTTTAGTTTTTGCTTCACTTTTTTCTTTGAATGTTTATGAGACAATGAGAATACAAGCACCACACGAGGTAAATTTGATGTTGTGACTTCCTTGGCAAAAGAACTAAAAGATTATTTGGGTTTTACTAACTTTATTTGCTTTGTGGCATTTTGAATTAACAAGAATTCAACTCAAACCATGTTCAAGTCCCATTATTTTGTTCAAATTTTTTAATCAACTATGTCCTTGTATTTTGGAAGTACATACCTATGTTAAAAAAAAAAAATAGACAAAAACTCAAACAATTAAGGATACTAGCCTTTAAACATGTGCAATGCATAGTTTGTTTTAAAATTTTAGCTAAAATATTTTCAAAAATATTGTTTAAATTTTTAAAAATAGTAATATTGACATATCTATGATTTATTTTTTTAATTGAAGCAGTTGAAAAAATAATATTTATTATGATGACTTCAAATCACATATTGTTTAAAGTTTTATTTTTAAATAAAATATTAATAAATGTTAAAGAAAACACTTGTCACGACCGCAGTGTTCGAACTCAATTACACACACACACACACACACACACACACACGTATATATATATATATATATTGAACAATTATCAAAATGCCCCATTTTAAACATTTATAAGTACTCATTTAGAAACTAAATAGATGTTCACTAAATATAAAATAGTAAACAACAATAATATCATATATATATATATATATATATATATATATATATATATATATATATATATATATATATATATATACACACACACACATACATACATACATACATACATAATACGTACATACATATACAAATATATATGTATGTATGTATATGTACATGATATATATATATATATATATATATATATATATATATATATATATGTACGTATTTATGTATATGTATGTATGTATGCATGCATGTATATATATATATATATATACACACACACACACATGTAAATATATGTATATGTGTGTGCGCGTGTACGCACGGGTGCATGTGCGTGTGTGTGTAAACGTGTGTGTTTGTGCGTGTGCGTGTGTGTGTTAAGGGTTGAATATAATTAACATGTGAGTATTATGTGTAATGTTACGTATTATATCATGTTTGTGTATATGTATATGTGTGTGTGTGTGTGTGTGTATATATATATATATATATATATATTTATATATATATATATATATATATATATGGATGGTACTTAGGTAGGATGAGGTATTTAGTAGGATGAGGAGGATGATCAGGCCCTAGCCGTTAGATCTAATTGGATGGTGAAGATTAACGACGGTGCACATAACTTATTTTGCTGATATTGTGAGCGCATTTAGGGGGGAAATGAAGAAAGATCTCACTTTAACGCGAAATTTATACTCTTTCTCTCTCTTTCCTGCCCTCCCTTCTTGCTTTTCTCTATCTACTTCTTCGAAGGGCAAGCCATAGGCAAATTTCAAGATGGAAATCTTCAAATCATCAATCAACAATAGCAAAATTATGGTGACGAAG
The DNA here is from genome assembly GCA_029747015.1 of Carnegiea gigantea. Lineage (NCBI taxonomy): Eukaryota > Viridiplantae > Streptophyta > Magnoliopsida > Caryophyllales > Cactaceae > Carnegiea > Carnegiea gigantea. The sequence continues at coordinate 284,578 of JAKOGI010000555.1, read as the reverse complement.
TTCATTTAGCATGAAATTTTGATGATACTCGCTGAAACAAGGTTAGTAAACCTTAAATTTGATTGAGTTTTTCGTTTCTAACAAGTTTTTTCTTCTCTTTTGCTTATATTTTAATTCACTTTCGTTTTGGCTCAGTTTTGTGTCTAATTGTATGCTTATGTCTAATGATTAGAGCATGTTCATTAAATTTTAGTGATTTAGGTTGGTTATTTGAAGAATGTTGTAGAGAACCCTTAATTTGATTGAGTTTTTATTTTCTAGGTAGGTTTTGAATGTCTTTGTCATTCTGTTTTAATTCGCTCTTGATCTTGCTGGATTTGTGCCTTATTCAGTGCTCATGTCTAATAATGATAGCATAGGCGGTGAATTTCAGTGACTAAGATTGCTTAGTTGAAACAGATAATTGATTCATGTATAATTCATGTTAATTTGCTTTTTTTGCATTTTTTTGAAACTACTTTTACAATTAGTGATCACTACATATACAAATAGTGATCAATAGGAGTAATATTCATGATCATCTAAATAGTTATGTATTTTTCTTACCTAATTGTTTGTAAGTCAGGCCTGCTATATTTGTATGAAGCTAGTGACCAATAGGAATTTATTTTCATTTGTGTTGTTTGTGATCAATGAGCATTTTATTAGTGATCAATAGTTTTGTTATTAGTGACCGCTAGGGATGAGATTAGTGATCTGTTAAATACATGTTTAGTTTTTGGGCAATTCCTTGTGTAATTTAACTTTTGTATTATTGGTGATCAACGGATTTATTATTAGTGATCAATAAATTTGTAAATAACTTGAAAAAATGTTGGCTATTTTGTAATTGTTGTTGGAATGTATTACTTTTGATGTTGGTGATCAATAGATGTATAATTAGTGATCAATAGTTTTCTGATTAGTGATCATTTGTCATATGATTAGTGATCTTTCATATAAATGTTTAGTTTTTATGCAATTGCTTCGACAAGTTAGTTCTTGTATTCTTGGTATTCAGCAGACATGTTTTTAGTGATCCTTAAATTTTGTGATCTCTTGAGTAAGTGTTTACTTATTTGGAGCTACTTTTAGAACTTCTTGCTTTTCTTGTTGGTGATCAATAGAGTTGTTATTAGTGATCTTCAGATTATTGGTTGGTGATCAATTATGATAGAGTAGTGATCTCTTGAATTTTTTTTTCTTTATTTCATTTTCTTTTGTTTTGTTTTAGGAAATGGTTAGTACTAGGAGTAGTCAAACTTTCAATAAGGGTTGCTGATTCTCAAGAAGATCCTGGGGTTGGAACTCAAACTAACAAAAGGCAGTGATGAATGATTTATGTTCTTTTCTGGGACATTTTCTTGTGTTGATGGCTAAGAATACTCAGCTTGCTTTATTTTGTTCCCATTTTGTAGTAGACAAGAATTATTTGAAACATTTGTAATTGACAATTATATTGTTGTACATTATACAACATTTTATTACTTTCTAGGTTTATCCAAATCTATCATTGTACTCAATTTCGAGAGATATAAAGAATGATCAGCAAACATATCTCTGATGATTAGTGATAGTATTACCATTAATCACCAAGCATATTTTTCATTATCACCAAAAATAATATTAATAATCAACAAATAATCACCTATTAATAAGTGACCAACTATAAGTAAGAACATGCTGATCACCGTAAAAATATTTATGATCACCAGAGATAATTCTAGTGATCACTAAACATAGCTCTAATGATCACCACAACTGGATCTATTGATAGCCAATAGGTATCATTCTTTATAAAAGCATATGTCGTTATTCTGATGAGAGTTAACCCCAAATACAATAAAATAAAAAACTCATACAACTATATTAAAGGATATGTTTCATCAAAAATCAACATATTTATAATCTCATTATAAGAACATGTTGTGATCACGAAAGATAATTTTAATGCAAAAAAAGACTGCAACTATTGATCATCAAATGATATCTTTTATAAAAACATACACTATGATGGTTGATAAGAATAAAATACAAATACGATAGAGTAAAGATCTTTCAAAATATCACTTAGAATATGTTTGGCAAAAAACTAACATATTTATGTTGAACACCGTAAATAAACATTGCGATAACCAAATAGAGCTGTACTGATCACCAAACAGAGCTATAACAATCACCATAACTGGAACTGTGTATCAACAATATATCATTCATAGAAACATATGCTATGATTCCTTGTAAGGATAAACCACAAATAAAAACTATCCCTGAAAATATTTTTCGTGGAAAACTAACATATTTATGGTGATCACCACAAAAGATTTTGTGACCACCAAATACAGTTTTGATGATCGCCAAAACATTTACAATTGATCACCAGATTAGTTTCTAAGTAAGAACATATATTATGACTTTGCAAACACGTTCTCACCATATCATTAGCTGATCACCAAAAGAAACACTAATGACCACTAAAACCTATCCTACTGGTTTATCAATGCTTACAATTCCATACATACGATTCTGGTGATCAACAAGCATGTCATTAGTGATCAATAGGCATAGTATTAGTGATCACAGATATTACTCCTTCCTCACAGCATAGAATTATCTCTTTGTATATTTGGTGATCCCTAGACATGCGCTTTGTGATCAATTGGTTTCAGATCAGTGATCATCTGACTTAGTGTTAATTTTTTTTTAGCGGTATCTTAGGATCTAATCCCTTCCAATATGATGAGCACTAGGAAACACATATCTATTGATCAACATATATAAGATTCGTGATCAGTAGGCACAATATTAGTGAGCACACATATTACTCACTGATCATTCTTCAGAAGTCCCTCATTATCTGCTCGGTGATCACTTGATGTGTGTTTATTGATCAAATAGAATAAGATCAGTGATCAAGTAAGCTATTCATCAAATATTTCTACAACTTCGTAGAAATGAGTTGCTTCCAACATGGTGATCAATAGAGAACTGAATATTGATCAAATAGCATAAGAATGGTGATCAATGCATATGTCATTAGTGATCAAATTTGGAACCACCTATATCTATGATTCAAGCTATAATTATAAATTTAACTTATCCCCCTGATGCTTAGAATTCAGTCTTTGTCTAGTTTGTGATCAATTGGAATAGGATTAATGAGCACTCAACATATTGCTTACTTTTTCCTTCAATGCTTAAAATTTAATCCTTGTCTAGTTGGTGATCAATAGACATGTGACTAGCGATCTATTTTCATAAGCTTAGTGAGCATTTATATTAATGCACATTTTTTGCGTGATTACTTAGAATTTAGTACTTGTCTAGTTGGTTATCAATAGGCATGTGATTGGTGATCAATTGGAGTATGATCAATGATCAGTTAACTTAATGCTTACTTATTTCCTCATTGCTTAGAATGTAATCCATGTCTAGTTGGTGATCAATGGACATTTTATTAATCATCCATTCGCATAACATTTGTGAGCAACAGGAACATTACAACAACTGAACATCTAGGAGACCAAAAATAAAAATTCCCTTCTATTCGGTGTAGTTTCACGTTTTGAGTAGCCAACTTAACAATTCTTAGCTATTTGTTCAATGATAGTACATAGGTAAAAGGAAACACAATAGGCAAGCCCCTAAGACACCCAGAATGTAGACAAATATACAAAAATTGAATAATTAAATTTTGGAAATCTAGGGTTTGCCCCAAAAGAGAACATAAGTCATTTGAACTTCAATTAGATCACTAGCAATAATAGAAGATTCATTTGATATAGAATTCAAGATTAGAGGAACAGAAATAACAAAAATCTTCAAGTTTAACTTTACGTTTTCCGCATTTGAGTTGAATTCAAAAGAGCATTGCGTAAAAGACCCTAGTTTTGAAGCAAATTTTGATAAGAACATTAGCCAAAAGCTATATTGAACTCCAAAAATCGGAAAAGAATTCAACAAATTTGCATAAGTCATACACAGAGAACACCAGTTGCAAATAGATTCGTGGACTGTATTTGAGATATCTTTAACTTCAATCAATCATCTACAATAAAAATAAAAATCGAACTCAAATTTTAATGAATAACAATGACTCTTGCAAAAGTATTGGGAGTATCCATTGCAAAATGGTAAATTGTAAATCGAATTCAAAATTTTGTTTGAAAAGAGAGCTACAGAGAGAGAGAGAGAGAGAAAGAAAGGGAGAGAGATGGAGGGGTAGAGAGAGGCAAGGAGGGAGAACCATCGAGCACAACAACAAAGCAACCATTTTTTTTTTACTTGTTGCAAAGTCACTTGATGTTCCAAAGAACCTAAACTGCAGGATTAACATGAATGGTCAATATATAATCATCCTACACATCCTACACAAATCCTCATCCTACATGAGTAACCCCCTATATATATATATATATATATATATATATATATATTAGAGGGTGGATGTAATCAACATATGAGTATCATGTGTAATACTATGTAGGATGCTATACATAATGCCACATAGAATCAACTAGCTATATGAATGTCCATTTATGATTGAATTAAAGAATGTTAAATTGAATAGAATACTAATTAGTAACATTATAATAAAATATTGACTACATTAATAAATTTAAAAGATGGTCCATCAAACATGCCCATTAAAAAGATGTATATTAAAGAATTTTAAAAAATTGTAGATAAATATATATGATATAAAACAAAAGGAATTTGAAGTGATTTAAATGAAAAAAAGAAAAGAAAAGAAACAACAATAACTCAAGCAAAAAGTTATGTTTTCTAGAATTATTCCTAGTTTTAGAATTGGTATATTGTTATTGCTTGTTTATATTTAATGAAATAAAGATAAAAATTAATTAAAATTCTTGCATGAGATTTTTACATATCTTGTGGAGTGGTTAGAATACTATAATATGATCATTATTAAATTAATATACATAAAAAGGTTGGTTTGTTTAACTACTAAAATTTGCTTGTGAGACAAAAGATGTCTCACATAGTGTACAATTTTGAAAAAATAGTAAAAAAATAATATGGCATGAACACAAAAGAAATTTAAAGTAATTTAATGAAAAAATAAAAGAAACAATGATAATTCAAAAAATTAATCATTTTGTAATGCAACATAAATTCTATATATTCAACTAAGTTAACAGCATATAGTCTTATTACTAATTAATAATAATTTAGTTTTTTAAAAAATACATTGTTAAACAAAGAAATGACTTCATAAATGAAAAAAAAATTCAGTTGAAATTAAGAATGAAGAGGATATTGGTACAACATAGAAAGAATTAAGACGGAATGCCTGGCTTTTAATATAATTAAATAATCTGACATATTAATTTATTTTTGCTTTTTGAAAAAAAGATATCTATCATGTTAATAATATATTTAAAAAACATTGACTATGCATTCGATTATCAAGACTATAACCGTAATGTTTCCTTAAAAGCAATGAAATGTAAAATAGAGAAACCGCGATATTAAAGTACCAATAAAATACCCAAGAGGCGTAAACAAAGTACGAAATAAAAATCTCTTTCTTCCTCAAAATAAGGCCCAATCCTTATCAATGATCGTCTTTTAATAACATCCTTAGCAAAGTACTGCGAAGTGTACAAAAATACTAAAATATTCAATTTGTAGATCATATAAATATTGTTTATCAAAATACTTATTTGCACAACATATAAATGCACATTTAAGTCGATTGACATGCGAGACCTTTATTGCCATTTGTATCCTATTCATGTTATATTTTTGCATTCAAAGCCAAAAAAGAGAAAGGGGGAAGCCAACACATATACGGTAAAGCTGGGTCTACAGATTCGCTGAGGTGGTGTGATTTAGACAACATAAATTATTATTTTTTTGAAAATTGGCACTATTGAAAATAAGGGATGAATCATGAAAAATTAAAAAAAATAATTTCTAATAACTAGAGTCTATAGATCGGATGTCAGTAATTCTACTGTATGTACCTATGTACGGTGGTACACATCCTAAAAAAGATATAATGTATAATATGAAAGATTCATCATTTGAAATATCAAATGTTTGATCAATTAAACCTATAAATTCATTTAATATAGTTTAAATGTTCATCAATTAGATGTAAAAAATTCACAACTCAAAATTTAACATTCATTAAATTCGAAAGGATTAATCACATAAAAAATTATTAATTTTATCAGTCAATAATCAAAAGGTTTCATGGAAAGGTTCATTTTTCAAAAGAACTTGTTGAATCAATCAATTATAACTGAAAGATTCAGTCTGAAAAACATAAAAGATTCATCATTTATAACAAAAATACATTAAATACATACAAAAGATTCATTATTTGATCCTAAAGATTCACGTTCTTATGTAATAAAGACATGCATAACTTTATCAAAAAAATAGACAAAAATGTGAAAATTTAATGTAAACTCAAATCATTATTTGAGACTAGATCTATATCTGATGTAGCTTTACATTTATTTAGTAATCTTTGAATTTTTTGAAGGGATATTAGATGATGATATATTGTATTTTGGGGATGTTGGACAATAGTACTCCTACCTTGAACTTGGACGTCGATGCGTCATATTATTGACCTATTTACTATTTATATACCAATGTAATGCAACAATTTTTCACAATAGGTTACAATTGCATATGTCTAAAATTTAAGCTTTTTCAAGTATATGCAATGGCATATGTTGAATATGCATTTACATCACCAATTAAAAACATCTTCAAAATCGTTATTAGTATAAACATAGTAAATAAACCTATAGTATGATGTATGAATATTCAAATCTAAAGTTTAGAGTATTATTATCTAACACCTTCAAAATATAGTATATTATTGTCTAATATCCCTTTTTGAATGATACAATGAATTTTCTTAGAACTCCGTACCTAACGTTGTGCATATGCGTGTATGATAAAATTTTGCCGGTTGTACCGTGTAGTTTTGCAGGGCGGAGGGCAGGGGGTACTGTGAGTGAGTTTGCTTTTTAGGGTTTAGAGCAAGAGGGTGATGGTGAATAAGCGATAGCAACGGTAGTGAGCGTGGAGAAAGGCTTCGCGGTGGTTTCACAGAAGCGACAATCAGTGGAGTTGATCGGAGCCTCCTGCAATGGCGACGGCCACCATGACCACAGTGGAGAAGACTGAGGAAGAACTTCGCAAGGAGCTCGAGGCTCTTCAGCGTCAACAACGCGAGGTCTCGTCTCTCTCTCTCTCTCTCTCCCCCCTTATTCTCTCTCTCTCGCCCTCTGAGCATTTCTTTTGCAGATAACGGAGCGCATTAGGGATCCCAGAGGACTTCGTCGATTGGGCAACGGCACTCGCAATTTCGGGCCTAATCATCCTCCTCAACGCGGCTTCATCAGACCTGTATCCTCTCTCTCTCTCTCTCTGAAATTTCCCCAAAAATTGATTTTTTTCTTTTTGTTTGTGCTGGAATTTTGTTTGTTGATTACAGCGTCGCTTGAATTGTAGGCTGATTGGTCGAATTCCAAGGACGAGCCACCTCCCAAGCGGCGATTGTTATCAGCTGTTGTTAAGGTTTTTATTCTGCACTTTGCCCTAGTTTTGACGCTTGAAAGTGGAGTTTGATGCCCTCATTGTGTCTGCAAATGAATCCATGGTGCCTTGTTTGGTTTATGGTGGCTGGTTTGGTTTAGTGTTATCATGAATTTGCGAATTTCATTGATTATCCACCACTGATCAAGATAGTACAATGGGGGTAGAAGTAGAACAAAGTTATTGTCTGAGGCGCTTAGAGTACAGCTTTGTCTTTCGCTTTTTACCTAGTTTCTTTATATCTCCAAATTTTTTATGGTAAGTGCTAAGGGTTATGAATTGATGAATGGAGGTTTTTGCTTTTCTATTTGATTGATGAATGCTGATGGCCTGATGGGTGGTGTGGAAAATTAAAAAAATCCTGTGTAGCTTTACATAGGTTTTGAATTATCAACTGTAAGTTAACTTTTTTTTTTGGGGGTTGAATTTAACACGTGAACTTGATTTGAATGAAGGTAGATGAGGGGGAGGGGACTGAAGGAGCAGGCCCAGTTAATGAGGCACAGAAGGATGCTCTTGCTGGAGGTGTTTCTGCTCCCGTCAGCAGGAATGATGCAAGGTCTTCTACTTCGCAGCAAAATCGTTTATCATTCGGGAGAAATGGCAGCCAACAAGCAGAAAGTGTAATCAAATATCGATCTTTTTTCAATTTTCTTTTTTGTTTCTTCGGGGTGACTTGACAGGGGTTAATGTCAATTGCGACTTATAGCAGGGACTTTATGATCAAGTGAAGGAGGTCCCCAGGGTTTTGCCCAAAGATGAAGACCCTAGGTTGGTTAATAGGAACAAGAGGATGCTTGGTCAGCTTTTGGGGACATTGGAGGTATGGATTTATTCATAAACAACCCCCCCCCCAAAAAAAAAGAGAAGAAAAAAGGCAAGAAGTGTGAGGTTTAAGCCATTTCTGAATCATGCTTGTGCACATTTGTCATTTCTGAAAATACATGGCTTTGTCCATTAGCTTTTTCTCATCTCTATCTTCCTTGCCCCCAAATGGCTTTAAGGTGAAGTTATTGGGATTCCAGTGGTGACCATGAAACCATAACTACCATTTTCTGTGTTCTGGTCGTGTACGTCAGTTACAGGTTGCGTAGCTTTGAACGGATAGCTAAACCTCTTTTAGTTTGTATACCGTAACAATCGCAGATTTCCATATGCTTCGTGTCCTATAATTCGGATGGCTATGCTCTGAACTGGATTAGAACCTGTAACAAGTGTGTGAAACCTTTTGAATTATGTCTGTGCTGCTCATTACGTTGGTCAATCAAAAACCTAGAGAGCTTGCTGAAAACTATGAAGGAAAAATATCTACCTCGAACCACTTTTTATATTCCCATGGTCAATTGGCTGAGCATGAACCAAACCTTGAAATTATTTTGAATTCAAATAACTTCATCTGTGCTATAAGCCTATAACATTTTATTCACGTTGAAACATCACCATTGGAAGTCTCTAATTTTTAAGGTAAGATGGCTTACATACGGATCTTCCTAAAACCTACTGCAATGGGTTCCCTGTGCAGTACTGCTCCTGCCGGTGATGGTTATGCTATGAAATTGATTGTGGTTGGGTGTTGCTGTAGTTGACTGAAGCCTGGGGAAAGGCTAAGGTCCTAAACTTCTGGGTGTAGCTGTTAAGATTATTATGAATTTTAAAGCACAAAGAGAAAATTCTTCGTTAAAAAAATTATGAGTACTCAAATAAAGTAAATTATAGCTAATAATTGTTCTCTTCTAAGGGACTTTTGCTTCCGTTTCCTCAATCTAGTTTACCTGAAATCCTTGAAGATTTGGTTGCTTTAACTGATTGGACAAAACACAGTAGCCCTGTAATTTATTGTGAATATCCATGTAGAACTAAAGAGGATATCCTCACTTTGGAGCATGTTGAGTCTAGAAATATATGTCCTGATCAATGGCCCAGCAGTAGTGATGGACAATGTTGGTAGGATCAGCACTTGATTTACATTTCTGTTTTATATACAAGTAAAGAAGCATGCAATCTTGATTCCCAAATGAAAGGAATTGCACAGTATTTTGATATTATAACACCTGAGTCTCAGTATATAGGAGTTTTCCACCATACGAAGACATGGTCGGTACACTTAAGTAGTGACATCAGTTGATCCTATCTTCCATAGGGCATTATGATGACATTTAAATTGTCATGATGTGAGCCAAAAGTCTATAAAAGCTATGCAAATTGAATTCATAATATTGCATGAATTTATTGAAAAGACATTCCTTGGTTATTAGCATTATTATGGTGGTAATTGGAATAATATCCTGTTCTTTCCTTTGTGTCAGTAATGCTCTTATCTAGTCAAATATCTTGGGTCTTCTGCTCGCTGCAATTGGAGGCCTATGCAAGTTTACATTCTCTGTTTTGACATTTCAGAAATTTAAGAAGGAAGATATGCAGCTATCAGGAACTGAGGCATACATGCGGAGATCAGACTCTTTGCAAAAAGTAAGTGTTTCAGTCCTGAGTTTCAGTTTGTTTATTCGAATAATGAATTTTGAAATGTTAGGGGTGCTTGACGTTGCTTGAGGATATGCAAAACTAGTGGATTGCATTCTGTTCCCCTGATAATTGTGTAGCAGTGCATCTTCCTGGTTTGATCATAAATAATGGCATAAAAATTTCCACTTCTCTTTTGCGTTTTTTATTGCTGATCTGATTCTGAATGAGCAAATGAAGAGCAGACATTGTGATCTGTATTGTTTTGTTTTCTGTTTAATTTGAATTTTCCTAAGATCTATAGTTGACTTTGGTACTGGGGGTGTGGAATTTGTATCGATCTAGTTGCACTTCCTCAATTCTTTCACTAACTGAAACATTTTAATTTTTACTAGGCCGAGCAAAAAGCACGTGAAGAAAGTGAAAGGCTTCGGCAGCAAGAGCGCGAGCGAATTGCTGAAAACCGGAAGCGAGATTTGGTACGCATCTGTTTAATACGTGACTTGCTTGTTTCCTGTTCATCCTTGTGTCACTCGTTTGAATTTTTTAACCTTCTTATTTGTTCTCCCTTGATCAGATATTGAGGGCACGTGTGGCTGCGAAGGCTGAAGAGAAGAAGCTGGAACTTCTGTTTCTTCAATGGAGCGAGCACCATAAAAAGCTTACCAATTTCCTAAGGTATCCACTTTTCACCTGCATTCTGCTTCCGTTTCAGTCTTGGTAATGACACATGCACCAAGAGATGATTCATTGTATTCATTGCAATTATGTGATAATAGCAATATTTTACTCTTCTGCAGGTTATTTTTAACTTTGGTCCAAAAGAGTCCATATTGACAATTTTATTGAGCCGAAGATAAGTTTCAGTTCATGTGCATGCTATGCTGTTGAAGCAAATGGATCACTCAATAAATCTTCTGGTCTTGTGTGATCTTAGGCACCTACTGTGATTATTCTTTGGGTCTTCATATCTGATTTGTAATTCCTTCTGAATTTTCAGGACGAAAACAGAACCTCCAATTTATTACATGCCTGCCAAACCACTGGAAGAAAATGCTGAGTTAATGGAACAGAAAAAGGAACAGGTAATTGTGCAACCCAATTGGGCCTGCTCGGCTAAATTAGCCTTTTAGGTAGCAGATAGCGGTTCGGCCTTTTAGGAAGCGGATAGCTTTGGTTACTAGCTGATAACAATTTGAATTTAGCTGTTAGTAGATAGCTATTTAGATGATCGCTTGAAGCAAATATAGTCAAATTTAGCTGCTGGGTTAGTTGATTTGATTAATGTCAATTGACATAAAAGGATATGTATAATTTCCAAATAAAAAATTTTCCAAAAGGTATTTTTGGCAAAAAAATATGAAACGCTACTTTGGAATGCGAGAAGCTAAAATTACTATTTTTCCAGAAACGCAGCTTGAAACACGAAACGCTACTTAAAATGCTAATCCAAATGCTAGGTTATCGGACACTAAAAATTGATTGATTGGTGTATTGACTTGGTCAAAAATGCTAAATGGTACTCAAGATGCTGTCGATGAATATGGCCTTTGTGTGATTTGTGTGCTGTCTGCCTGTGCTTAGCCACTAGACATATGAGGCTGTTTGAGGGTCTCGATAACATTCACCTGCATTGAAAGTCACAGTGAAAAGCACTACTGTTTTTTTGGCTCTGTATGTGATTCCGTTGCTCTTTCATAACAGCATATGGTGGTTTTTCTAAACTACTTTGAGTTGGTGGGATTAAATAGATTCTTTTTTTCAGAAAATCATGGGGGCTGATTTGATGTTGTAGCATCTGAAAGTTACTGTAAAATATAGAATAAGAACACTGCCAAATCTGTTTTTAATCTTAACCAACGCCATTGCTGATCTGGCCTACATTGGGATGTTTTTTAGGGGACTTAAAAATACACGACCTTTTCCGTACTTCCCTTATAGGGGATTGATGACTGGCGAAGAGACGGAAACCAGTTATATCTTGCCCCACCCTGGTTGAAATGAAAAGGAACTTGTCTTACACCTGCAAAATTGTATTTCAGGGTTTTTTGGAATGGAAGGCTGCCAGGAGAGAGGAGCTATCTTCATATCAGAAGCAAATCCAAAATGAATTCGTTGCCAATGCGGAAAAGGATCTGGAGAGGCGGTTATCTGCAAGGAAAGCCAGGAAAGGAAATGACGATGCCAACTTGCAGGAGACAATGGACAAAGAGTTGGAAACCCATCAGCTGGAACATGGGCCTAAGGCCCGAAAAATCCCTAGGGCGAACAATGAAGATGAAGAGGAGGTAGAAGACATAAATGTTGGGGAAGATGATATCATGGATGATGTTCTAGGCCTTGATGAGAATGAGAGGGCTGATGAGCCAACGAAGAGTGATGTTGGCAATGACAACCCCCCTCAAAATGCCACCGAGTACAGACTCTAGAGGCATCAATGGACAAGGCCAATGTCATGTTGTAGTTTGGTTTACTTGTTGAGCTATGGCTTTCTTTATTGATTTATATCTTGTTTTTGTTTTTGTTTTTGTTTTTTCCGGGGGTTCTACTCATATTTGAACCATTTGAACCATTGGTTAGAGCCTGTATATTGAACTGGTGCAATTGTCTTTCATCCTTTGGTGTGTCACTTTGTCCTCAGCTTTGCAGATAACTTATTGTTATTTTGCAGAGCTGATGTTGGAAGTGTTAGATGCTTTATGTCAGCCTTCATCATTTCTGAAAATGTCGTGGACTTGAGGGCTGAGGCTAATCATGACAGGCTGGTGATTGCTGGTGTGGATGATGATGTTAAAGCACAACTGCTAGAACGTCACATTTTTTTTCAAGTCGGAGGTTTACCATTTAAATACTCAGGTGTACCAATTAAGCCCCAATAGTTGAATAAACAAGTCTGCGGGATCCTTATTAATAGAATTACTACCGGACTCAGAGCTTGGCCGATGAAAAGTTTATCATATGCTGGGAAGCAGAACTAATCAATTCAGTTCTGCTTATATGTTCCACTGGAGTCATTTTTTTATTACCTAAATTTGTTCTTAAGAGAGTGAAGTAGTTATGCAGAATGTTTCTTTGGAGCTCTAGTGCTGATTAGAGGAAGCAAACATTAGTTGCTCGTCGGGCATTATGTCTACCGAAAAACGAGTGGCATATGGCTATTGCGGGCGGCTAAGTTGACTCGGCAAATTGCCAACAGAGTTGACAGCTTATGGCTGAGATGAATTCATCACCATTACTACCTAAAGGATCAGCTCTTTTTGGGCATTGTAAGGCACCTGCTAATGCTAGTTGGTACTTGCTGAAAATATCGAAAGCCAGAGATTCAATGCTAGTGGGTTGCGAGAGTAATACTGGAAGATGGTTGCACACCGATAATGGAGTCTGTATAGCAAAATCTGGATACAATCTTATCAGGGACTCTGAGGCAACAGTGCCATGGCATAAGATTATCTGGCATCCTTCAATAATACCAAAATATGCATTCATCACATGGCTTTTAATCACCAGAAACTCCTGCCTAAAGACTCTGTTTTCTTTTTTTTGAGGGGGGAGGGGTTGTGACCGGTTTGTATTATGCGTCAACAACAGGATGAAACACAATGCCACCCATTATTTGACTGCACTGTCACCAGGTACATTTGCAGATTGATACTGGACCAAATCTTGCAGGCACAGATAGAGCATTTAACATGGGGGATTGGCAAAGAGTTGTGTTTCAGTTCAAGGGCAGCAAGACAGCAAGAACTAGATTGTTTACTGCCATTACAATTAAGATACACGTTTGCTAAATGGAGCGTAACAGGAGGTCATTTCAAAGTAGTGCAATGGACAAATTTTCATTGATTCCTGAGTCTAGCAGACTGTTTTTGAGTAAATGCAGAAGAAACTGATGCATAGATTGTAATACAGGGTATGCCCTGTAAGAAATGCTTTGTGAAGCTATGTTTTGATGGTTAACTATACAAATCCTTACCTTTGACCCAAAAAATAAAAGTGAGTAGCAAATAATAAACTTTTGACATATAGGATTGTTCAAGTTTGAAAATAGCACCACATATCACTTTTTCTCATTACATTCTATATTATTTAGAGATTGGAGCAGAAATGGACATTCAGGTGGGTAAAATATACGTCAGTCGTATTTCGGGTTCCGGTTTGAAAGTGTAAAGCCTTAACCTTAAAGTTTTGGGTTTTGGTTAAAATAGTGAGTTAGAAGTGTATTTTATGTGTTTATTTCCAACAAACACCGTAAGCATAAGAATAATTTTAAAATAAAAAGGATAATCTAGCTTATGGGGCTTCAAGACTTTGATATCCAAACCTTTTTCAAGAGCCGATTTACAAAATATAGGATTTATCAACCTCTAGGATCATATTTTATCAATAATTAAAGTAAAGAAAAACATAACAAAATAGATATATGTTGAGTTTCTATTGAAAGATATTTAATGATGAAAATATGTCTGTCTTGGAGGCTATGAGATGGTCAAATATAGACATTTATCTTTTTTCTCAACATTGACGACTGCAGGCACTGACATGATTGGTTTGAGTAGATGACAAGGGAATCGATTGTCGTTGACGCAAGGTAAACTAGTATAATTAGTAGTAGTGCATCACATATAAAGGTTGTATTGTAGTAATAGTACAATGGTGGCCTAAGAGAGATGGCAAATAGAAAAAACTTAAAAGAGGATGAAAACATATGAAAAAAATGCTCTTTAAAGAGAAAATTCGATCTACCATTTCCTTTTAAAAGACAAAAGGAAACTCACATAATTGGACAAGGAGAACTTTTATGTGAGAAAATTTTATATAAAAAATAATCTAACCCAAATGGGTCGACCTAATCTTGAAGAATTTGGCCAAACTCTGTTTAGGTCATAAAATCTTGTCTAAGACCCTAGATTTCTCAAGTGAGTTTGGATCGATTTATTGGGTCAAGTAAATTTCATCAATTCTAGTTTGAAACGTTTCCACAAGCAAATAAAGCTTTTGCCCAAAAGATGACTTTTTTGTTTGGTCAAATAAAAACTATATGTATGTGTTGGACATACGCTAGTTGGTAGCTAGTTAGTTAGCATTCTGTCGCTGAGCTGGCAATATGTTGTAAAAAACTTCAGGGAGAGATGAGCACGAAAGGAGTAGCATACATTCAAATAAATAGCCCTCATAAGGCTTTCTCTCTCTCTCTCTCTTTGAGCTATCATCATGTAATCAGCAATGAATCAATGAAAGTTCTTCATTCTCTCTCTAAGTTTTCTTCTTCTTACTAAAAAAACAAAAACACCACCACCTCCCAGTGTGGGTCCCGCTTTCACAGGGTCTGAGGAGATCTAGATATAGACAATCTTATCTCTACTGGCATCCCTACACATAGAGAGGCTGATTCCAAGAGACCCCCATAAAAAAGAATTTTATGAAAATATTTTATAGAAAAAGGATTTTCTGAAAACATTTTATAGAAAAAACTAAGGATAAGCAGTAGAGGATGAACTTAAAAATACTTATAAAGCAGGTGACAATAGCTATGTAAACATAAGCGCAATATAGTAGAGAAAAGTACTACAATTTAACAAATAGAGGTAGGCAAGCGACCAATATCTCTTCTCAGATGTATGTTCTACCTATATACAAGCACGCCATACAAAAAAACCATAGCCAAACCTGCCCTACTGCAACTGAATGACACTTACGACACTATCTCTCAGCGATCTAAAACCTTAATCCTACCCGCATGGTTTCCTATCCTGAGCCATATCCTCTGTCAACCGTACAACTTTCAAGTCCTCACTAATCACCTTGTCCAAGCTTTTCTTTGGTCATCCCCTACCTCTTCTGCCTTACGGGATGTTAATCCTCTTAGATCTCCTCACTGGAACATTGACACTCCTTCTCTTCATATGACCAAACTATCTGAGTCTAGTTTCTCTCATCTTATCCTTGATGAGAGCCACTTTAACTATGCCTCTAATTACTACATTTCTAATTCTATCCATCTTCGCAAAACCACACATCCATCTAATCATTCTCATCTCTGATACCATCAACCTTTAAACCTGTGTCTTTGTTATAGGCTAACACTCTGATCCATATAACGTAGCAGGTCTAACTACCATATAATAAACTTTACCTTTTAATCTTACAGGCATCTTCTTATCACACAGAACACTAAAAGCATGCTTCCATTTTTCCCAACCCACTTTTATGTGGCGGTTAATATCTTTATCAATATCCCCTTTCTGTTGAATAATCAAGCCTAGACCTTTAAACTTTTTGATCTTTGGTATTGTCATCCCATCAATGGTGACTTCTCCCCCCTCATTCTCCCTTCCACTAAAACAACAATGGAGGCATTCGGTTTTTAATCTACTTAATATTTAAAATTTTTAACCTTTCGTATTGTCATCTTATCAATGGTGACTTCTCCCTCCTCATCTTCTGTTCCACTGAAACAACAATATAGGTATTCAGTTTTTGATCTACTTAATCTAAAACCTCTTGACTCCAGTGTCTATCTCCAATGCTAAAACTTATCATTAACTCCCTCTCTAGTCTCCTCAATAAGAACAATGTCATCTGCGAATAACATACACTATGATAACTTATCTTGAATCCCTTTCGCAAGTCCATGGTAACTTATCTTGAATCCCTTTCGTAAGTTCATCCATAACCAAAGTGAAAAAAAAAGGGCTTAAAGAGGAACCCTAATGTAGGCCCATACCAACATAGAAGTCATTGGTAACCCCTCCTGATGTCGTAACACTCATCCTACCTCCCTCATACACATCCCTAATAACTTGAATATACACAGGTGGTACTCTTTTCTTTCCTAAGCATCTCTATAACACTTCCTGTGGAACTCTATTATATGCTTTTTTCAGGTCTATGAATACCATATGAAGATCTACCTTTCTATCTCTGTACAATCCTATGAGCCTTCTAAGAAGGCAAATCGTCTCCGTGGTCAAACTGCCATGAATAAAACCACATTAGTTCTCTGAAATCAAAATATCCTTTTGCACCCTTCTTTCAATCGCCCTCTCCCATAACTTCATAGTATGACTAAGCAGCTTTATACCCTATAATTATTACAATCCTAAATATCATCTTTGTTCTTGTACAATGGGATGACCTCCATTCTCTGGGCATCTTAGCCGTCCTAAAAATAACGTTGAAAAGCTCTGTTAGCCACTTTAATCTCTCTTCACCCGAATACTTCCACACTTCCACTGATATCTAGTCTGGTCCCTCTACTTTCTCCTTAGACATCTTCTTTAGGGCCTTTTTAATCTCATTCTTGCTGATAAATTCACACAAACGAGGATCAAGTTGCCTTTTACTACTCTCTCGTGCCCTACCCCACTTCCAACACTTTACCATTAAATAGTATGAAAAAGTATCTTTGCCATCTCTCCTTGATTTCTGTCTCCTTAGCCAGCACTTTACCATTTTCTTTTTTATGCACTTCACATCACCCAAATCTGTAGTTCTTCTTTCCCTAGCCCTCGCCAGCTTAAAGGCCTTCTCACCTTCCTTAATCTCCAGTTTTTGATATAGCCTATCATAAGCCTTGCTCCTAGGTATGACAACAACTTTCTTGGCTACGTTTTTTGCTAACTTATAACTAACTTTACTAATATCTTTCTCTTCATCCATTCCACTATTTATGAAAGCAGTGTACGCATCTTTTTTCCCCTTGACTTTCTCTTTTACCTCCTCATTCCACCACCAGGCTCCCTATATTTTGCTACCTCCTCTCCAAGATGTACATAGGATTTCTTTAACCGATCTTCAAATACATTCTGCCATTACGTCCACATTGTATTTGCATCGTCTACCTGCCTCCAACTTCCTTCCTCAGTAATCCTTTCTAATAACTTCATAGTGTTTTCTTTAGTAAGATTCCATCACTTAACTCTAGGGTCTCCAACAGTGCACCTTTTCCAATTTGAGCATTTTAACTTCACATCCAACACTAGCAACCTATGCTAAGTTCCTAAATACTCACTTGATATTATCTTATAATCTTTGCATAACCTCTTATTATTCACTCTAATCAGGAAGTAATCAATTTGAATCTTTATGAAGCCACTCCTAAAGGTCACCAAGTGATCCTCCTTCTTCTTAAAACAGGACTTTCTTCTTCTTCTTCTTCCTCTAGAATTCAATATGGTATCAAAGCAAATTGATGATCCTAAATAATTGAACTTCTGATTTCTTTTCTTTTTCTTCGATTGATTGAATTATTTCGACAACCGTTCAATCTTTAGATAACTTAAACACATTAATTTCTTTCTTCTTTCGAATGATTGATCTGCTTCATCAATAAATCAAACCCTAATTTTACGATTCAGTGCTTCTTGATCAGCATCTAGTTCACTCTTACATGAAAACTTATGTTATGGCAATTGTTGGAGGAAATAGAGTACAAATAAATCCTTTGGATCCACTCTTCTTGCATTCTTCATATCATCCATGCCAAACTCTAGTTGTAGACACTTTTGATGGAGAAAATTTTGACAATTGGAAACGATCTGTAAGAATGGCTCTCTCATCTAAACATAAAATCGATTTCACTGAAGGCACATATGCCAAACCTGATTCATCTTCTCCTCTCCTTCCTTATTGGCAATGGTGTAATGATATGGTATTATCTTGGTTGCTTAATTCTGTACACAAAAGCATTCTAGATAGTGTCGTTTTTTATGAAACTACAAGTCAAATGTGGAAGGAACTAAATGAACGATATGGACAATCTAATAAGGCCCGACATTTTCAAACTCAAAAGGAAGTGAGTTGTATTTCACAAGGAGTCTCAGATATAGCATCATAGTCCAAGAAAGCCAAGAGAGCTTGGGATGAATTTACAGTAGCCAATGGCATGCCATGGTGTGGATGCAAGAAATGTGAATGTGATATTAATGCAAAGTTGCAAGCATATCCAGAGGAATAGAAAATCATTCAGTTTCTCATGGGATTAAATGAGAGCTACACTGTAGTCCGTGGCAATATCCTTATGATGACTCCACTTCCATCTTTGAGTAAAATCTATTCACTGCTCGTTCAAGAAGAGAGACAAAGATAAGTCAGAATAGGAAATCATTTTCAATCTGAGGGGAGTGTAAACACCAGTGGGAATAACACAAGGTATCTTGGGCCTAGGAAGCTAGATAATAGGAAGTCACAACCATTTTGTGATCACTACAAAAGGGGTGGCTGCATAATTGACAAGTGCTATAAGCTTCATGGCTATTCTGGGACTAACAATGGTAATAACAGCTGGGGGGAGCTACAACAGGTAAGGCTTTAGTGGTGCAAACAATGCTTGGGGAGAGAGTGAAAATGAAGCTGAATATACCTCTTTGGCTCCTCTGCCCTCCACCATGATCTCTAGGCTAAGCGAAGAATAGTCAAAACAACTTATACAGTTCATCTCCAACTTGACCTCAAATGCTGACTGAAAGACCATGGAGGCTTCAGCTTCAGCAACTGATATGGCAGGTATATGCTGTGCTCTCAATGTTGTCCATAGTTTTTGTGCATTAAGTCATGATCCATGGATCCTTGACTCTGGAGCCAGCCAGCATATGAGCTCCAAACATAACATATTACATGACCTGAGTACTTTGACCAACCCCATTATGGTAAATCTACCAAATGGCACAAGGGTCAAAGTAACTCACAAAGGCAAACTTAAAATAAGCCCAGGACTAGTATTGAACAATGTACTGCTTATACCTGACTTCAAATTCAACTTTTTATCAATCAAAAGATTATGTGAACAATTGAGATGCATGGTGCAATTCACTGAAACTACATGTATAATACAAGCCCCTTCTGAGAGGAGGCCATTGGTCACTGATAAGGACCACATGGGTTTATATATCTTGAACTAAGGATTGACACAAGCTTGGAATTTGGAAGATGGATTCAAGATACTACTGCAGGATGTGCTGAGACTGCTACAAAGGACATTGAAAAAGAGAATGTAAAGTGTTGTAATAAGGCTGTTAGTGGTGTTATTTTTGATGTTTGGAATAGGAGACTTGGTTACATGTCTAATAAGAAGATGTGACTTATTTCTGCCATTGGTTCTTTACTTAATAAAAACAAAGACTTAATTTGTACTGTATGTCCTAAAGCTAAACGACATAGACTACCTTTTCCTATCAGTCACATCTCCACTGCATGTATCTTCGAGCTTATTCATGTTGACATATAGGGCCCATATCATACCAAAACATATGGAGGACAAACATATATCTTGACCATTATAGATGATTTTTCCTGAGCTACATGGACACATCTAATGGTAACCAAAGATGAGGCAGATTTAGTTTTGAGTGCCTTTGTTTTGATGGCTAAAACTCAGTTTAATGCATGCATTAAAATCATTAGATCTGAGCGTGCATTAGAGCTGAAAAAGAGTTATAACATACTAGATTTCATTATACACCATGGAATCATACATCAAACAAGCTGTGTGCAAACACCCAAACAGAATAGGGTGGTTGAAATAAAACACAAACATTTGCTTGAGGTCTCTAGGGCCCTAATGTTCCAATCATAGTTACCTTTGAGATTTTGGGGGGATTGTGTTCTTATTGCCACATATATGATAAATAGAATGCCAACTAAGCTATAACAGGGTAAAACACCCTTGAACTGCTTCATAAGAAAGGACCCAATTATAGCCACTTGAGAATCTTTGGATGCTTATGTTTTGTGTCCACTCACAAGCAAAGAAGAGACAAATCTCAACCCAGAGCTAAGCCTTGTGTTTTTCTAGGTTATGCATTTGGCAAGAAGGCATATAGAGTGATGGATTTGGATTCATGCAAACTTATTGAATCCAGGGATGTAGTGTTTCATAAGAACAATTTCCCATTTACTAAGCTAAATGACCAACCTACCACTAGATTATTTCCTAACCATCAGGTCAACTTTGAAGAGGAGATTTCATTTCCTAATGACTCAGTAGAGGCCATTGGAGAGTCTCAAGGTGAATAGAGTGAAGTACCTAGGGAACACACTGAACATTTAGTTCTAGAACCACCAACAAGATCTGCAACCACACAAAATGCCACCTCACTTATAAGACTATGTATGTTGTACCATAGTCCAGCAGGATAGTTCTCATTGTTTTTGCACACTAACCAACCTTTGTGCAAGACAATGAATGTGTTACAGTAGTAATACAGTCTTAAGTTGGACCTAAAATTACTAAACCAGAAAACTTTGAGGAGGTAACAAGACATTTAGGGTGGCAGAGTGTTATACAAAATGAAATAGAAGCACTCAACGAGAATAATACCGGGGAAATTATTTCTCTTCCACATGGGAAGAATCCTAGTGATTGCAAGTGGGTTTATAAAGTTAAACATAAAGCTGATGGAAGCATTGAAAGATTGAAAACAAAGCTGGTGATAAAAGGCTTTACACAAAGGCCAGCGATAGACTACACAGAAACTTTCTCCCCTATAGTGAAACTCACCACTATCAGAACCTTAATGTCAGTTGTATTTAAGAAAGGGTAGAAGTCACATCAACTAGATGTAAATAATGCATTTCTTCATGGAGATTTACATGAAGAAATATATATGAAACTACTTGCTAGTATCACTTTTGAAATTCCCCTTGTAGTTTGTAAATTGAAGAAGTCTTTTTATAGACTAAAATAGGCATCCAGATAATGGTATACAAAGCTTACTGAAGTTCTCTATGTAAGGGTTATCATCATTCCTCAAATGATTATTCTCTGTTCTATAAGTAAACATCGCATTCAGTTGTATTCCTACTAGTTTATGTGGATGATATCCTTGTAACTAGGAATGATGAGGATGAGATAAAAGCCTTGAAGACTTATTTGGATGTAGTCTTTAAGATCAAGGATCTCGGGCCCACATTATACAGAAAGATAGTTAGGAAGTTGAATGTTCTTACAAACACTAGACCTGATCTTGCTTTTGCAGTCCAACACCTTAGCTAGTTCATGCAAGCTCCCAGAACTTTTCACAACCAAGCTGTGCAACCTGTTCTGAGGTTTGTCAAAGGACAACTAGATCTTTGTATCTTGCTTCACAAGGAGAAAATTATACACTGGAGGCCTACTGTGACTCATATTGGGCCTTTTATTCTTATACTAGAAAGTCAGTAAGCAGATATGTGGTTTTCTTTGGAAAAAGTCTCACTTTTTGGAAGTCAAAGAAACAAGGAACTATTGCCTTATCATCTGCTGAGGCAGAGTATAGAAGTTTAGGAAGATTAGTTGCTAAACTAGCATGGCTAACTTGCTTACTCAATAAATTTGCCATAAATTTAGTCACACCAGTTCTAGTAAAGTGTGATAGTCAAGCTGCCATTTACATAGCTAAAAATCTTGTTTTTCATAAGAGGACGAAATACATTGAGATAGACTGCCATTTTGTGTAGGAAAAGTTATTAGTTGTCCTTATTTCTCTCGGCCATGTTTCTACCAAACTGTAGTTAGCTGATGTACTCACTAAGCCTTTGCCAGAGTCTCTTCATCATGATATTGTAAGAAAATTGGGGGTGGTCCAAGCAACCACCAATTTGAGGCGGGGTGTTGGACATATGCTAGTTAGTTGCTAGTTAGCATTTTGTTACTGAGATGGCAATTTGTTGTAACAAACCTCAGGGAGAGATAAGCGGGAAAGGAGTAGCAATTGTACATTCAAATAAATAGCCCTCACAAAGCACTCCCTCTGTCTAAGCTATCATCACGTAATCAGCAATGAATCGACGAAAGTTGTTCATTGTCTCTCTAAGTTTTTTCTTCTTGCTCTAGAATTCAATAGTATGCATTATATAAATATTAAACCCAAATGCAACAATGTGTAATTATTTTAAAATGTGTACACCTTTCAAACAACAAATTGAGGAGTGATTAAAAATATTGATTAAAATAAATCTATAGCAAATGTTCCGAATAAATTTAGCAAATTTCTGAATAAGCTCATTATATATTCATATATGTCATAATAAATTCATTTCAGATAAATTTAATAATAATAAGTTGAAAGGAATAATGCTCATCTTAGGACAAGAGAGAAGGGGTCAAGGCTTGACAGAAAGCTTCTTCCTTTATCATTTTTTCTCATACCTTCTTGCGCTATCAATTTTTCTCATATCTTGTATAGGATTACGTTTCTAAATGAATATAATTCCTTCTAATTTTTTTTTCACTTAATTTTCTTCCCTTTTTATTTTCCATGGTCCAAATACAACCATAAATATTGTCAAACTTTTCTTATTAAGTAAAGAAATTAACTCTTCAATTGGGTAGGTTGTGTGGAAACACAATGAAATCTTAAAATTAATTAAAATTTTAAAATTTTCAAAGCCTGATAAGTTCTTTAGATCATACTATTGTGAAGTTACACTGCTACTTAGCTCGAAGCAAAATTGGGCCAACTAAGAAAAACCATAAGAAGAAAAAAAAATCATGTGAAACCATGACAAATGGAATAAATGAAGTACAAGTAGAAACAATAAATTTCTCTAACTTAAAACAAAATTTAAAGAGGTAATTTGGAGGTTTGATAAGTTGACAATAAAGTATTCCTATCAAAGAAATTCAAGAACCCATCCCAAAACACATGAAATAACATTGCCATTGGATGCTTTATTTTTTCTCTCTTCGTTTTTAATGAGGTTGGCATAAATGAAAATTACAATACTCATTGAATTTTAATAAGAGGCCCACGAATCAATATTCAATTTATTGTAACATAGTTATTAATATTAATCACAATACTTTCTCTGATACTGTGAAAGATCAAAACTTTGTCAATATTAAGTTTCAAAAACTCGATAACCAATTTCAGTTGGAAAAAGTCACAAGTGAATTAATTTCATTGTAAAAACTATGTCAAGTACGAGATTCACCTTGGTTATATCCTATTCCTCACTTTTCATCAATTTGACTCATCAGTCAAGAGGGTACAACTTTGCAAGCAAGCTATTAACATGAGGAAAGCGTTTTACACTGTCATATTTTATCCTATCTATCAGGAAAAAAAGGGCAGCCCGGTGCATAAGCATCCCGCATTCACACAGGGTCCGGGGAAGGACCTCATTCCAAGGGGTGAATTGTAGGCAACCTAACCTAACTTTATCAGTCGTTGATTCCAAGGCTCGAACCCGTGACCTTTGGTCACACGGAGATAACCTTACCATTGCTCCAAGGCTCGCCTTCTTTATCCGATTTGTCAGACATAAACAAATATTTCTGCTGTTCACATTATAGCAGACCAATGCTTTTCTTAATGTTAAAGCTTATAATCCACATCTTTCTAGCCGTTTTCAAGAAGACAATAGGCCCCGATCATGTCATCGTATGATCATGAGGTGATAACAGTCTCTTTAAACTCCAAGACTTATAGGTTCCATATCAATTTCAAAAACATTAGCCTACTTCGAAGTTTTGTAATCTGTCAATCCCCAAGACTACTAGTAATTTAGCAAACCTAGTGTTGTCCCCATTTTTTGGAGGTTCTATATCAGAACATACTCCAATACTCATAGCTATAAATTCAAGATGCTTTGGATTAGAAAATTGAAGCATTCTTATAGTATTTGCATCACAAGCAAAACCAAAGTACGTAGAATCATGAACACAATAAATAGTGCTCGTAACAATAAAAGGAGTCCTACTAAGCACATCCTCAGGATACTTATTTTTGGCTATGCTGTGAAGGTTGATTACCCTCCAAGCATAGTCAAAACATATAGTATACACCCTAACATCTAGGGTTTCATTAGATAATATTTATGAGGTGTAAACAAAACTTTGAAATGCCTAAGTGAAGTACAACACAAAGCAGTATAATACTTAGTTGAGATTTTACACTCCTTTACCGGTGGCTCATAAGTACTTTAGTAATTAGTTTCAGTATACGAAGTACTTATAGATTGTTAGTATCTTGAAGCAAGAGAAAACAATGATAAGAACCCAAGACTTCTGCGAGAAAAGGAATTCTCAATTGTTTTAGCTTCAATTCAGCTGTATTCATCTCGAAATAAAATGCTCAAAGTCTGGCAACACAGTCTTGAATAAGAAAACCGATAGTTGACTTACGAAGTTGCAACTTTGAAAGCATATGTAGTGATACCGCTCTTGGCAAACACACCTCATAACATTGTAAAGGACTTTTGCGTGAAGAAAAAACAGGGGAAGAATAGGAGTTTGCTTTCCCTTGCAAGCAACAAGTTCTGGACTCTTTGAAGAGCAACCTGTTTGGTGGACTTGAAATTTAACAAGATCATTAGATAATGTAATTGAGTAAAACTCTTAATCAACTGCAAGATTAGCAGTCTAGCTTGCCCTAAAGGCATGCCTATTTGGTTCCTTCTTTCTTTAATTGCCTCTCGCTTCAAATTTTCTTTGCAAATGTGAAAGCTGTAGTCCTTAATTTAAAAAAGCGCACCTAGGGGTGAGGTGAACACCATGGCGCTTCACAGTGGATGCAGCGAGGTGAACGCACGGCGAGGCATGCACCCCAAGCCAAGGTACAAAAGGAGAGAGAAAAGAGCTATTGACCATTAAAATGACCAATTTTTTTCTTTTCCAAATTGATACTTACTTAAGCCTTATGATGCGATTTCGAGCTAGCCGCTCACATAATTGCACATAATAGCTTCGAATTCACCCTACAGTTTAGAAGCCCTAATATTCGGAAGCTCTAATTTTCAAGTTTCCCTTTGGTTCAAATTGGGAAGGGGTATGGTGAACCAATGGTTTCAAAGGAGGTCAAGTATCTATCCCATCAGTAACAGTGTAGTGGGAGGTGTCTAGTAAGTCATCTTCTTCTATAGTGAAAGGGAGGTTGTTGAAAGTCTAAATGGGATGACACTTTTTAGGTTAGAATCTATGCTTATAATTTCTTTTCCATTCACATTACATTTAGATTTAAAAAGATTTGCTGGAATCTTAGCCATATATTATATCTAATTCTTTCCTTTTCTTTTTATCTTTCATTTAGAATCAACTGTTTTTTTTTTTAAATTTTATTATAGGGGTGGTTGACTATGAGCTTATTTAAGAGTTGTTTGCTCAAAAAGAGTTTTTTTGGGTCATTTCAGCTATTTGACCTAATAAAATAACTAATTCATATGTTTGAAAAATTATCTTTTTGAAAGAGCTTTTTGGATTTGGATCTAAAAAGATAATTTGGAAATGCTCAAATTTTTAGCTTTTTGGAATTATCTTTTTAGGAATTAGTTTTTTCCCCTAAAACTTTGTTACAAACATATAATTTTAGCAATTTGTGATTCTGGGATACCCTAGATTTTATAGAAATAATTTTTAAGGGACAACTTTTTTAGAATATATTCCCAAACACCTACTATTTTAGGTAAACTATTATCAGGGGTTAATATTTTACGAAATAGTTATTCTCTGAAGTTTTTTCTTGCAAATCGTCCCTGAATTTTTGGAATTTTCTATTTTTGGCTCAAAAGGGGTTCAAAGTGCAAATATTCAAATTTTTGGGGCTTTTTAATAAAACTAAGATCGTGTTTTTATTTAGACTTCTTATAATAACTTTACTGATACTGATTATCACAATCTACTGCTCATATCATAAATATTATATTTTCTATGATTAACAGCCACCATGCTTAGGAAAATAACTAAAGCTTAATTAGATAATTTCCACCATTATCTGAACTTAGTCAACGTTGGACTTTGGCATTCCTCTAGCTCCCAGTTTACAGAGATTGCTAATTTCAACTACACCTTTCTTAGATCAGGCACAACGTCGATTCGTTTTGTTTTCTATCTTGGGCTATAGTTACTAATTAAGTTTTTTATACTTTTTTGAGGATAGTGAGACTTTAATCAAGAAATTATAATATTTAAGACATAAGGCTCAATTGAATAACGTTTCCTACTACAAAACTTCTTTTATTGAAAGCTTAAAAGTGGAAATATTACATAGAAAGATTGAAGAGGGACTTAAGCTAAGTTCATCAGAGATTCTTACTCATACAAAAATGGAGATAGTCAACTTCTCTTTTATTTAGGTATGCTCAAATGATTGTGTCCCTTCTTAGCACTCAATCTTTCCTTTTATAGAGGGGTTTGGAATACATAGGATGCTCTAATGGCTACAGTACACATTGATTTTACAGATGACTACTGTAGACTACCTTATTTTATAAACCTGACACTTGTCAAAATAATACAATAGTGAAGCAACCACTTTTTGAAGCTTTTTAATACTGACAAGGCTAGTTATCATTATTGAGATTCTACATACTCTCATCTTCAGTAATGTCTTCCAGTCCATCATTATCTGGATAATCATAAAAATTTTCATCTAGTTGAAGATGCTCTAGATCCCATTTTTCAAAGAATTCATGGAGATATTTCTTTCCTTTTTCTGATAAGAATTTTTCAGCTCCAACATCAAAAAGATAATCAAAGATATCTTCTAAAATAGCTCCTTCTACCTTCATATATTTGCTGAAGTCATTATGATAGGTGAAAGTAGTATTTTCGCTGTGCATTCGAATTACTCCTTGCTCAATCAATGCCCAGATGGTAAATATTGAAGAAAATCAAAGGTTATTGGTAAAGCAGGATCAATAAATAACTCATGTCGTTTCGAAAACCATTGTTGTTGTTGATATCTAGGATTGTTAAATCAACTAGTTGAACCAAATAATGGTTTAATTTGGCTTTTCTATTTTCACACTTAATTAATGCACAGTGTAAGTCCATGTATAGGCATCTAATGTATGAGATTTTTGTTGGGCCATCAGGAGATGTGAGAATCTAATGGATTCTTCTGAACATGCACTATTAAAATTTACGTAGTTTTAAAAAAAATGAGAACTTTAGATCTAAGATTTCTATAAGATAGACTACAATTTCATATTCCCAGGCTTTCATGATTGGGTCATTTGGAGAGATTGTAAATTAACACCACCAATTCTAGATCTATCGGGAAAGTAGATTGTTGTACTCCAAGATTCTCAAATATCATAGGAATAATTACGATAGTAGTCTATATAGGCTGCATACTACTCATTGAACCCTTTTTCTTGAACAAGAGAACTTATTTTTTCTTGGATATCATAAGCACACTTTAGGTAATTAATTTGTAACTCTAGAAGGGAAAGTCTTTGGGCTATTAGGTAGGTAAAAGATAGTAGAACAATATGTGATCTACTTCTGGTATGGGATTCTAAATTATCTATAAGGACTTTACTGGAAGGAGAAACCTGTTCTAGTAGTAATAACATTTTATTTTGGATTTTCTCCTTTTTGGGCAGGAGTTTTGCTCTGATAATCACCATTGGAAAGCTTGCGAGTTAAATTATCTGCCAAAAAATTCTTCGATCCTTGCATATGTTCAATAGAGAAGGAAAAATTAATTAATCCATAATTGCCAACGCAGGAGTCAGCCTTGCGCTTGCATATTTGATAAATTTTTTTTCACAAAATCAAGTACTCCTTTGTAATCAGCTCGAATAAGAAAAGATTTTGGGACTAAAAAGATTAAGAACTTTTGAATTTCCCTTATAACTACAAGGATTTCTTTTTTCCATTGTGGGATAGTTGTATTATGCCTTGTTAAAACTTCCACTGTAGTATTTACAGAGTTTTTCTCCTTCTTTGATTTTGAGTACCACACTTCAGTGCTCATTGTTGACATCTGTCTCAAGTATTAAAACATCTCCTTCATTATGCAAATTAAGAATAGGGAGATTTTTGCACATCTTTTTGAAATTTTGAACAATCTTTTTATCACCAGGGTCCATGTCCAATTTTCTTCTTTCTTAAGTTTCTGCTGCAATGGTTTTTTTTAGTTTACCTAAATCTTTAATGAAATCTAAAGCATAGGTAAGGCATCCAGGAAACATTTCTAACTGCTTCCTATCTACAATCTTTTCAGAGAACTTTTTCTATTTTTTCTAGAATATGCTTTTGTATAATGATTTGTCCAGCTTTTATGTCTAGGCCTAAAACTCAATTTCTTGTTCACCATAAATGCACTTGTTCTTACCAAGTGTAATATCATGATTAATGCATCTTTGGGTGATAGTTAGGATATCATCTTTGTGCTGTTCTATAGTTTTGGAAAAGACAAGGATATTATCAATATAAACTAGGCCACCGTGATTAAGATCCTTGAAAATATTATCCATTTGTCTTTGAAATATTTGGGGTACATTTTTAAGATCAAATGACATTACTATCCATTTGTAATGTCCTTGAGGGGCACCGAAAGCAGTTAAAGGAATGTTTTCTTCATTCATTTTTCTCTGCCAGTATCTGCTTTTGCAATCCATTTTCGAGAACTAAGAGGCTCCTTGATTTCTATTGAAAAGAACTATTTTGTTAAGAATATAATAACCATCAAAGACAGTATTATCATGAACCTTTTTGTAATTGATTACCATTTTTGCTGTCCTCCTTTTTTTTTTAAGAATGATTTTCTACCATGAAAGTGGACTGGTGTGCGAACTTTTGCTATTCCTGATTAATCCTTTATCCAGAAGTTCTTTGATTTATTTATCAAATTTCTAGATATGTTGGTGTGACCATTTATTTGACTCAAATAATAGTATTAGGATTTAACAAAGTAATCTTTGCAAATGTCTAATCTTTATCCTAAAACTTTAGGGGATTATCAGAGTAGAGTTTTTTACATAATTGCTCTTGTTATTCAGTAATCTACTCTTTAATAGATAACTCAAGTAATAAGATTGTCAGTGTTATCTCACGTTATGCATGCATTACCTTCTCATCACATTGGCTACGTGTGAACTCAATTTTCTGATAAGTATAAGCCTTAATTTTTCAATAGGAACTGAGTAATTATTAATTGTAAATATTATTTGGTTTATAACCTGTGTGCATGGAGAATATAGTCTCTGAAAATTATTTCCAATAATCATATCATGAGAGGGTTGGTCAATAGTCCAAAGAACTAGTATAATGCATTTGACTTCTCCTAATTCTATGAATAATCCTTCTATTGCCTCGTTATGGCTCCTAATACTATTATCAGCTATCCTTATTTGTAAAGGATTCTTGGATTTTTTCCATATAAATTGTGGAAATAATGCACTTTTTTCAAAGCATATAGAACAATAACTATCTATGCAGGCACATAATCATATTTATTATATCCCTTTAAACATACCTTTATAGGGATATAGATGCTATTAGAATTTATATTGGTAGCTTCATAGCATATCTCCATAGTTATGTTCTTAACTAATTCATCTTCATGGATTGGCTCACTAACAGTTCTAGTTTTATATCTAATGACTTTTCTATCTAGACTCATAATTTGATCTACACTGTGTTTTGTGGATTCAAAACTCATTCTATTCATTTCACTGGTCATGCTAATTGTATCATTTTCTTTCGCTGATGAAGATCCTTCTTCCCATTCTGATCTTGCACTCATCATTCTTAGTAATGGGGGTTTTATGGTAATTTTACAATTCTCATCAATTATTATCACATTCTTCTTATTGATTTTTTTAGGGTTGACAAAGATAGATATCTATGAACGATCAATCTTTATTTCCTGCAGATTGGATTTAATTTTCTGGATCTTTTGCACAAGGGTAAGACTTTCAAATTTTCTACCTCTATCATTGTTACCGTAGCCTTTGATCTATAGTATTATCCAATTTATAGATAGTTTTTCAAAATATCCTTAATAAATATCCTCCTCTGTTCATGTCCATCCCGACTGTTTTTATCTTAAGGGATAGGAAGTTTTCAGCAAATTCATTTTTTAGACTCATATAATATCTAGGTCAATAATTGAACCCTATCGATCCATAACATAAATTAGTCTTAATCCTTGTGATAATTTGATTATTAAATTTGGTATACCTAATATCACAGAGCAAAGCATAAAAATTAATATCTTTGCCATAATATTGTAATGGAGTAATTTGAACTTGGATGCTTCCAACTTGGATATACCTATATTTTCTATGTTTGTTATCCTTAAGGATATTTTCTCAATTAATGAGATTAACTTCTCCCACATCATACTCACAGTCTTTGATTTCTAGATCTCCTTTCATCATTTCACATATGTATTTGGTTTTCAATTGAAAGATGATCTTTTTATAGATCATGTCTTTCTGAGTTATAGGAAGGATCCAATCTCCTTTGACTTCTTCATTCTCATTATCTACAACAAACTCTTCTCCTTGAAGATCACCAAGATTAATCGAGCTACTTTCCATTATATGAGTGGTCTCTTCATAATCACTCTCTTCATATTCATCTTCTAGTATAATCTCAACAATTCCTTTGTTGTTATTTGGGGCTAGTTCTAGTGCCTCTTCCTCACTTAGCTCAAAGTAATCTAGGCTCCCTAGAGTTTCAATAAGCTTACTATTCTTCCTAATTTTGCATTCGTTAGCATAATATCCTACTTCTCCGCATGCCTAGCATTTGCAGTTGTTTTTTCCTGCAGGACAATAGGCTGCCTTCCCTAAATTTTTTGTTTTTAGGGCTTGGTTGTTATGATGTTTTCTTTTATATTTCTCTTCCCTTTGCTTATTGAAGCTATTTTTCTTATAAAGTTTTCTTTTTTTTCTCCTTTTAGGTTCCTTTTCCTATTTGTTAAGTGAATCCCAACAAGTTAAAAATTGCTTCTTAATTTTCTCTTACTTTTAGAGATTAAACCATTGATCATTGATCCATTTTCTTAAATAAAAGATTCTTGAACCAAGGGTATCTATGATATCCGCTCTTTCAAACCATGCAATGCATTTTTCATTAATTATGAAATTTATCAGATATGACAATTTGTGATAGAACACACCAAGATTAGTTTCATTATGCTCAATGTTGTAATAATATTGACTAAATTGAGCAATATAATTCTCTAGATACCCCATATCCTATAACTCTATATTATTAATGTTTCTTTGCCATTCTCTTGTTTTTTTTTTTTTCAGTATCAAGTTTAGCTTCGATAAATTCAGTTTTGATTTCCTTACATAAATTTTTGAACATTGCAGCTGGTGTTTCCATTATTCTTAATACATTTTTACCATCTTTATTTAATGAATCATACTAGTCAACTATAGTGCCAGAAAAATTATTCTCGATATAATTCAAGAAACTTCCCGCAGTCCACGTGGTATGTAAATTTAAGATACTATTTATTCCTCTTTTTCAGTGCTCAAATATTTCTTCTCTATTTTGAGCTCCATCGATGTTTAAGATATATTTGGTTTGGCTAATTGGGGTAAGATCAATTTCTTCAAAGGTTGTAGTTTTCTTTGGGATAAACCCAAAAAAAAAGCTAGCTGTATGTCCCACTGGAACGTACCTAGGCCTCATGAAATGGATATTTCTTCTAGAAAGTTTACCAAATTCCTTAGGTTTAGAAACTACATTATTAACCAGATTGGACTAAATTTTATCTATGTTAAGCTCTTCTCCAACATCATTAACCTCGTTGCCAAATACCATTTTACCATATTTTTTTATCTAGTTTCTTTGTAATTTCCTCTAATGGTATAACATTAAGATCTTCTAACTTAATTAGATTCATCTGCTGACATATTTCTTCTTCTAATTAGACATTATTTGTCTCTTTATTATCATCAGATAATCTTGTTTATCACTAATTGTGCTCATGATTTTGTTTAATTCTCTTGGATTTTGTTCTTTCTCAAACATATCCTATAGTTTGTTAAGATTATACTACTTATACTATATCCTCTTCTTCTTTCTCAGCCTTTTCAAATGATTTTTCAGCTGATTTTTTTCCTATTTCTTTTTGAATTTTTATATCACGCAAAAGAAAGGGATTTTTGTTTTTTTAGGTTTTGAAAAGGATATTACTAATACTTAAAGTCAATTTTTCATCGCGTCTAATTTTGTTAACCAAAGAAAGATGGATTACAAACAATTGTTTCTTAATCTCTTTAACTTCAATATTAATTTTTACTAATTTAGTTTTTAATTCCAGAACTATATCAGTGATACAGTTTAATTAAGGTGTTACTGAAGTGGTTCCTTCTGGTGAGTGGACAATATGATAATAAGTAGGAGCAGGACAAGTAGTTGATGGTTCAAGTATTAACACACTTAATTAGCTTATTTGTGCATTAATTAGCTTAATTATCTTAATTATTTTTGGTCACGTGACTCTGATACCAGTTGAAAGAGGACCTAGAGTAGTACTTATAAGAAAAATTATAAATGCACAAAATTAAAATTTTCAAAAGTAAGTTTTTAAGGATTGTGGTTAAAAATGCAAATATGACAAGTTTAAGGGTTAAGATGAAAATAAAAATAGTGAACTGTCCCCTTAAAATAATGTTCCACAGAATATTGACCATTTTAAATATATTCTAATAACATGGCCCCCTAATTATAATTTCTATAGAAAGCAGGGTATCTAGCAGTGATATTTCGCAATTTTAGGCCTTGTTTTTTTCATTGGTAAATCCCAGTTTGCCAACTTCAATCCATTTGAACTAACTTCAGCCCATTTCAACCACTATTTTAATCAACTTCTGCCCATTATATAAAAAATATACCAACTTCAACCCACTTTTACTTCAACTCACTTCAACCTACTTCAATAAAAAAAGACCCACTTCAACTAAATTAAACCAACTTTACCCATTTCGCAACTACTATTTCCCAACAAAAAGAACAGCCCTTACCTAACACTTTTTCTTGAAATGGCTACTGGAAAACAACTATCATAAACAAATGCAAACAACAAATATAAATAGCTAACAACTAATAGCTATTTCTAAACCTCCCTATATGTGTCTTCGAGGGAAAGATCAACCATTTTTCTTTCATTTCTTTCAATTCTGATTTATTCCCTCTCCTTTAGACTTATACCAAGAATGTTTGTTATTTATTAGCTTTTTTAATTTATATTTAAATAATCTAAGGTATTTTTTTTATCTTACTCAAAACTATTTTTCAATATTTTTAACATTATTATGGTTTATATTGATATCTAATCCTCATATTGACGCAACCATAATACTTATTTGGATAAAATACATCTTTTGTTTTTTCTCTTATTTTTGGGGTAGGCCGCATGTCTAACAAACCTTGATGTGGCTTGGCAACCTTATATCGTAATTGGAAAAAAAGAAGGGGAAAGGAATATTAGAGAGGTATTCGGTGTCCCAACAGGATGTGGTGGTTTTAAGGAAAGCATACACGACATGCATCAAAGGAGGAGGATGTTCTATAGGTCCATTGCTATTGTATTCAGGGCAAGAGCCAGGATTCAAAGTAAGGTTGCGAGATTAATAATACACATAATATAAACTTTAATAGTTTTAAAAATAAAGTGCGTAGCTAATACATTTAAGAAAGTTATAATCGACGAGATCTCATGTTTTGAAAGTAAAGCATAATATCGTCGTTCGACAGATTTTTCAAAAAATCAATCTCAAAATAAGTACAAGGAACAAAAATAGAAGAAACTTAAAGGGCACTCGCAAAAATTTAAAAGAAAAATATATAGAGGGCAATAGGAGGACTTGAACCCACAACCTTCCACACTGAACAACAAGTAACCAACCACTCTGCTATGCACATCTTTGTAAAGTATGTAGGAACTAATTAATTTATATCTATTTGTTTCTACCAGAATATCCCACAGTTAATTTTTTTCCCCTCAAAAAATTGGGGGGTCAATTGACCCCCCTTGCCCCTTCATGGCTTCGCCCATGATTGTATTAAACTAGAGAGCATAGGAGAATATGAAGGATGTCAAGTCTGGCTTCAACTGATTTTGGAGATGGACAAAGTGAAAGGAGACTTTACATGCAAAGCTATAGAATAAAGGTGATATGAGAGGAGAATACATAATTTCTAAGGGATACTAGCAACTAACGCATACTAATCAGAAGGTTCCTCGATTTCTAATGGCATAGAACAAATTTGGAGGGCTAAATATTTTCTTTATCACTTTACATGCACAAAATGGTTTCAACAGAGATAAACCACTGAAATTTGGAATATAGGTTGACCAAGTGCGCAACTTATTTGATGGGATATGTGGAATCAAATGGTCATCTTTACTTTGAGTTTGAAGTTACTTAGAGCATACTAAAGTCGATGCACACAAGACTATGTCAACAGATGTAGGACTGAACATGTTGCCCGAGGTGCTATTACAGATGAAGAATGCAAGTAGTAAGATTAACATACATGTTTGGCTTGAAAGAAATAGGATCATTTTAATGGTAAAAGATAACACTCAGTAAGCTTTTATGTATATGATAAATTTTGGCATATATTTGGGAGGTAAATGCACCGATGTCTGATGCTTATGTACCCCCTATAGGAATCCCCTAAGTAAAATGCATATGTTCGTACATAGTAATGGTTGGCTATGTTCATTTTGCAAATACTGTTCAAAATACTCGATAATCTTTCCCATGCTACTGAGATGGTAAACAAGTAAAAAGATAACGACCTTTTATTAAATATCTTATAGGGTAAAGAACTAAACATCCCCCATGGAGCAAGGACTACTTTGGAGTTAAATTCCTTACTCAAGATCTTGACATAGACATTACAACCAGTAGATCAGAAAAATACGAGTGCTTGAGAAAATTTCGCCTTTTGAACTATAATCATTGTTCAAACAATTGAATTGAAAATGAAAAATTCCGCCACATGTATAATAGCTAGTTACGATTATATGTGTCTACATGTGAGAGAGAGAGAGAGTGTGAGAGAGGGAGGGATTGCAAGAGATGTAGAAGATCTGAAGAAAGAAAAAGGGTCGAGAGAGTGAATCTAAAGTGAAATTAATAAGGCTTAGAATTTCAGAAGAAAGGGATAAGGCAATAAGAAACGTATTGTTGAGGTTGGTTGCTGCATCAAAGGCATTGAACTTTAATTTTAGCAAAAAACATGGACATATGTGGAGGGAAATCATTAACTACCCATGTAGGCAAATGAAACATTAAAGTTGGGCATGGTAGGAAGTAAAATTGTTTTCTTAGAATACATTTTTCAATTTTCCTATGTTTGGCTTAGTAAATAAGCAGAAAATATAAGCTTTTAGGAAATCATATTTAATTCCTAGAAGGAAAATTGATTTCCTTTTTCCAAAATCAAGGAAATTAAAATTTTGTTTTCACATGGCAATAGCCAATGACAATAGTCTCATTCTTTCATCTCTTCCCCCTTTCCCCACCCTTGAATTCATCAAAATGTTTCCCGAGTCCACATTGTTATTGTTTTTCTTTGAAAATTAATTTTAATTCATTTTCTACTAGGGACTTGAAAATCTTCATACAAAAATGGTTTTTATTCAAAGATAATTTTCTTGCAAGCGTATCCTAAGTTCGACAGCATTTGTTAAACATAATTTTTTGGTTGAAAATAAAGTTTATCGCAAACCACTAAAACTCTCAAATTTAAAAGTACCCGACATTAAAAAGTTATCCACCTCTAGGGAGGGTTGAAACCTAAAAGTATTCTATCCACCAGTTGTTATAATTGCATTTGAGTAGTCCCAAATAGCCCAACACACCTTTCTGTCCATAAGTGATAGATGTAAGCATTGATAACTACATAAATAATATGCTTTCTAATCAATCCACCTTTGATTCTCATTATCCTTTGTAAGCTGTTATTCTGCTAAGATTTATCCTCAACTATTGACAAGTAATATTTAGCACCTTCCTACTAAAAAGTGCAATCAAAGAACAAATGCCCCTGTGTCTCCTCGGCTGAATTGCCAAGGGAAAAAAAAAACTATCATCAGATGTCTACATCCCTATTTTGCCATGCGTGTCTTTAGTTAAGAGATATCCCATGCATAATAGCGAAGATATAACCTTTTGCTTTGGAGCTGTAATAGGGGACCAAATGAATTTATAGTATGGGAAGGCATTCAGTTGATTTAGCAACCACTCATAACATGAGTTGAAAGTATGTTCGGTCTTTATTGGCACAATAATACCTTATTGGGTAGAACCAAAACATAAGATTTTTTCCGTCCTTCATCGCTGATACTCATACCATTTTCTAGATGAGTAACCGTCTTTGAATAGCAGTTTCACCTTATGTAATCCAGTCCAATTAACAATTACAATTAGATGGAGCATACCCAAAAACCATGATCCTTATGGTAAATACTAGTAACCCATTGACCCATAGTGAGTCAATTTTCATAGAAACAACCCACATCTATATATTAACAAAGGCCAAATTCTAAATTCTGTAGCTTTTCATATTCAAACACCACATTTCTCAGGTTTAAAGTGACCAAAGGGCTATGTCTTTTGTCATTTTCCCACCTCATAAGAAATCCCTGTAAATATGTTCAATAGGATACCATGGGTAGCAATGAAAAGTCAATGATTTGAACTTTAGCAGCACTAGAAAAAGGCCTAGTAGCCAAAGTATACAACTAGCCTTTAACCTTTTCCACCAGTCTTTGACAATCATTTACGCTCCATGTAGCAGGGCACATAGGTACCCCTAGATATTTGATTGAAAAACTTCCTACATAAAACCTAGCTATAGACCAAATCTGCTGCTTAATAAGAACTTTTTTATGAATAATCAAAAATTCTATTAAGAAGACACCACGGGGAAGTCACCCATATACAAAAGGAGGCAATCAAAGATAGCACCATGTCCTCAAACTTTCTACAATAATCATGTCAGTAGCTAAATAAATTGAAACTTAGCTTCGCTAGCAGTAACTCCACTGACCTCAGAGAAGTGTTGAAAACCCTCCATGACAACCCACAGTTCTGCCTTCAACCTTGCAGAAAACCATGAGGTCAACTATAAAGCTTCAATACACCAAACCCACCCTCTTCCATGATGGATGAAGTTTGAATCCAGGTAGAGCTTATTTCATTAACAAAACTCTAGGTATGTACTCCATAAAAATGGCAATGATTGAGAGAGATATTGGACCCCGCTGTCCAAGCCTCTAAGGCCTATGGACCACAAATATTCCCACAAACCTTCCTATTAGCATTAAGATAATAGTTAGTGGTAGTTATACATGCCATCACCTGATAAGACAAATTTGGGAGGAAAATAAAAAGTCTACAAATTTGACCAACACACCGCCAAGAAATGAGTCATGGGCTTTTTACAGGTCCAATTTCATGAGACATTTAGCTGAAGTTCTTCCTTCTATACAATCTAATCAGATCCTAACTTATCATTAACATTTTCATTAATACTCCTCCTATGAACAATAACACTCTGATCACCATGGTTTGTACTAGGTTAGAAAATTTGTTAGTCTCTCACATGACATCTTGGAAATACCCTCATAAATTATATTATAGATAACTATTCATATGTAATAAAGGAGTTGCAACCTTAGGTGCCCAGTTATCACAGTCGAGTTCATCTCTCTAAGCACTTTTTCACTGTCAAAGAACTGAAGTATTATAGTAGTAAGCTTAGGTATGATAATAGACCAAGCGTCTTTAAAGAATCCACTCCCCAACCCATATCAGGTCGAAGACTTTCAGTGGTGAGGTTGCATAAGGGGTAGGGGGCCAACCCCCCTCTTCTCAGAAATCTTTGCATATAGCAAATGGCATGTTATGCAAGTGAATGAAGCAGATGGTAGAGTTTGCACGTGATGTGCACTATATATACGAATTCCATGTATCTATTCTTATTGAAAACACACGCTGTGCATTCTTGCCAACTACTGTTTCAGTCTTCTCTTTTTTAATAGTTTTGTTATGCTGTTTTTCCTTTGGGCCCCTGTATGACATGTTTTTTTCTTCATTTCGGTAGCCATGATAAATATATTAAATTTGTTGTCCTATAAGTTAGTTTTTTTTTTTTTTGACCTTTTTCCTAAGAGGCAATTTTCAAAATGCAAGATTTAATAAGAGATAGAAAAATTAAATAGATTATCTAAAATATATCAAGTACTAATTTAAGTAGGTTTAAATGACTTAAATACATGTCTATTCCTGTCAAACTATTGTGGAATTTTTTCATATATAATGAATGATTGTAAAAAGAAGAAATAATCCATATAATAATTAACTGTTATTCATCATTTGGCCTTAAAAATTTTTAAAAAATTGTTTGAATCATTTGACACATACTTGGTTTAAAAAAAGAAGGAAAGCTATTATAAAAAAAAAAATTCCCACTTTTTGAAATAAATTTCAAGATAGAATTTCAGTAAGATTGAAAAATAAAAGTTTGTAAGTGCACTAATATAATTTTAAAATCTAAGTTTTGAATTATATTATCATAAACATAAAATGTTCGTAATTGTTTGTTGCGACATTTTTTGGGAGCCCTCGATATGTTAATTTCATATATTGCCTCTGATAACTTTAATCAGAGTCTACGATAAAAATATCCCTTTTGACAACCATTGAAGTGAAAGGCTTAATTAACCTAAACTGTTCTTTAATAATGAAAACTCTTTTGATATCAATAGCCACACAATCAATGTCCTCTTGAGGGTTGTACATTGTTTGGTTCAAATTCAAACCGGATCGAAGATCACCGGATCGGTTCAGACCGAGTGCATTAAGTTTGGTCCTTGGTCCAAAAAATTTCATTATTTAGTCCTCGATCCGATCGAATCTGGTCTAGTGGTTCGGATCGAGGATCGACTATTTTTAAAAAAATATAACAATCGACTCTTGATTTGCTTCTTTTGTTTGATCACATGCTCAGTCACGTTACTTTCCATCTCTTCAAACTCAAATCTCTATAACACCTCTATGTGCTTTGATATTTTATGATTTGCAGTATGAGATTTTAGGTCTTCGATTTTCAATTTGTTATGAGTTTGAGGCTTTGTTTTGATTTTGTTTGTCAAATACTACTACCAAGTGCCTACTCATGCTCTTTAAAATTAGTAAAAGAAAATCAAAAATAGCATAATTTTGACCAAAATTAATTGAATCCAATGCATTTTGTTCCAAAAACGTACTTGAAAATTAATTCGGTCTACTTCGATCGGCCTTGGCCCATTCTGATTTTTTCTTTCAGTCCGGTCCTTGATCTGTCCTTTTTTCCTTAATCGATCTTCGGTCCAACCCAGTCCGGTTTACTTCGGTCCGGATTTGGACCGATGAACACTCCTAGTCCTCTTCTATAAACACTATGGTACCTATCATCTTAGAAAAAGGATTACAGAAAACCCCTTTAATATGGTCGAAGTCCTTAGTCAGATGGCCCTATTCAGATCCCACATACAAATATATCAAACACGTAAAATTGAGAGCATTGACAGCGTATTCAATGAAACTATCACCCTCTGCACCAACCAACCTATATTAATGGAGATGACCAAAGACTTGAATCACGATCTTGGATAATAAATGATACATGCCCCTTTAGTATCCAACACGATTACTTCTACTTCTCATTTTGTTAATATTTTAGGCTTGTTTACAGACCAAAGTACTTCAAGTTACATCCTGGTTTTTTCCTTGTTTTTTATCAAGCATTTGAAATGGATTTTTGATAGGCTATAACCTATAGGCTTGGGAAGCTTAATAGTGTATTTTCTAGGAATGCAATCCATGTTTGATTGAATGCATTTTAGGCGGCTTGATAGGACCAAAATATTTGGCACGTAGACCAGCTTTATTATGCAAGTACAAAAACTTTTTATTGATATCATGTTACAGAATGATTGGAGCTTACAAATCCTATTGGAAGGTCTACTGACCTTCAAGGGAAGTTAGGGATGTAAAGAAGGAACTACGAACTGCAAGCTCGCCCAAGAAGCTAGCATTTGATTTTTCAACGAGCTACCTAAGCTACTATTTTAGCCAGTAAAGAAAGCAAAGCATGAGGTTTTCTTAAGCATTAAGGCTTTGCGTTCAACTAGTACTCATTAAGCAAAATTGAAGCCAAAGTGACAATTCACTCTAGTAAATACTTGCAAGGACCACGACTCGAAATTTGGAGGTGGTCCTCCACGAATGGCTAAACCCCCTTACTAGCTGTGTAGTGCGATTTTTATTTTATTTATTTAATCTTATTTTCACAACCAAATATTTCAAATTAAGGCAACCCCAGTTTAGATCCACAGCGTGTTCCCGCTCTTCACCCAAAACAACAGCCATTGTTTGGGTTAGGAGCCTGGATAGCGCCTGACTCGTAGAACCCGACTGATGTTTAGGGTCATATCATGGCTGAGCTTCTTGGCCCAAGCAGCCATGCAATGTCTGGATCAGAGAGCCTGTCTAGTCCTTGAAATCTATCCATGCTTTCTTATTGTGAAGTACTAAATGCAAAAATAACATAGAAGTAAATGAATAAAATTAAGCTTATTAAAAAGAATGGAGTCAGCAGTGAGTTCTTTTTAAGGAAAAACTTAAAAAATCATATTTACTCTTAAAACAAGCCATAAACTAAAAGCGATGCCGAAAGGGACAATAGATTCATTTTAAAGAGGTTTTTGAAGTGCCCCTTAATATTCCCCAAAGTGGGGACCTTCTGACTCCTTAGGTTTGAACCAAGGATCTAGATTCAGAGGCGAAGATATGATATCATAATGGAATACATAATGACATCACCCATCACTGTTAATGACCTCTACTAATCAAAAGGGGAAATTAGAATTAATTTACTCTTTAAATGCCAAGCATGCAACATATCAAGATTCACCAAATTAGATAATAAAATTTAATGGTACAATGTTAGTCTAAAGGAACACTAAGAAACAATCTAAATAATTATAGTGAACAGGGACTGAGCTAGTTAAAAACAGCATCCTTGCTTAAAACCGAAAACTAAAT
The DNA here is from genome assembly GCA_029747015.1 of Carnegiea gigantea. Taxonomy (NCBI): domain Eukaryota; kingdom Viridiplantae; phylum Streptophyta; class Magnoliopsida; order Caryophyllales; family Cactaceae; genus Carnegiea; species Carnegiea gigantea. The sequence goes on along the minus strand of JAKOGI010000555.1, from coordinate 242,779 downwards.
AAAATCATAAAAAAGGAAAAATGAAATAGAAGAAGAGGTAATTAAGGTCATTGCCTTCGGATGACCCACCTGATCTACTTGAGAACCCCGCAGAGTGATACCTCTTTTCTAGTCAATCAATTCCTCACTCTGAATAACTCTCCTCTCAATAATCAGTATACTTTCTCTCAAGTTTTGTTCTGCTTAAGCGTAAAGGGAGGCCTCCTTTTTATAGCGCCTGAAGTATACGACAAACTCATCAAAAAAAAAAAAAAAAAAGAGAGATTGGACTATCGTTTCATAAAATTAATATAATCAGCTACACTATAAAATTCTATCAGATGGAACGCAGTTTAGAAGTGACCAGGAGAGATAGCATCCCAATCAGTTCCTGCAAGGGAACTGGATCGATTCCTAGCCAGTTAAGGTCAGAACCCGGCTAGATCCTAGATTGCTTCTACAGTTATGGGCTAGACTAGATAATTTCACATTTATCTTTTAGGTTCAAATTAAGGGTTAATCCTACTAGGCCCCCAAGCATATAGATTGGGGCATAGGTTTCATCATTGGACATTTTATAAACACTATTTTTGGATGTCTACAGTTATTCCTCGCTTTAACTAAGCCCGCACATGACGAATGTGACAATAGTCCGTGAATGTGCTTCCTTGATTGTTATTCAATTTCTAAATTTGGCTTTTTGCCCATCTCAACGGACAATGTTGGCTCTTTAACATTTCACTGCTCTGGCGGATCTTTTACCAATCCAACTGATCAAGATTTGACCTTTTGCTGGTGTATGCGTTTTGAACTTGACCTTTTGCCAGTCTATTAAAATTTTCGCCGGCCTAGCAGTTTTGAATTTTGATATTTCATAGGTCTAACGAACCTTTCCCCAGTCAAACAGTTCTGAATTTTTGAGTTTTTGTCAGTCTAACACTAAATTTTTTACCTTCTCCAGTTAAGCTATTTTGAATTTTCAATCTCTCTCTGATCTAGCAGATCATTCATGCGTCTAGGGAACCTCTCGCCGGCCTAGCAGACATTTAGTTGGTGTAGCAGTTTGAGTTTAACCTTTGGCCGGTCTGGCAGATCTTTCACTTGGCTAGTGGTTGGTGGAGAGAGCCTGAAGACGTGTGGCCACATCCTTGTGAACTTGGTCGCATGAAAGCCTCAAGACCTGTAGCCTGACCACTATGAACTTGGAGGCATGAGAGCCTAAAGATATATAGCTAAATCACTACGAACTTGGTTGCACGAGAGCCTAAAGATAAGCTAGATCCCTATAAAATTGGTGGTGTAAGAGCCTGAAGATCTATAGCTAGGTCCATGTAAATTTAGTGGCGTATGAGTCTGAAGACTTGTAGTCAGATCCCTATAAACTTTGCGCCACAAAAGCCTAAAGATCTGTAACCAGATCCTTGAAGATCCTGTGGCAAGAGAGCATGAAGATATGTAGCCAGATCCTTAACATATCATTAGTGAGATGTTGAGATGTCAATCTTCAAGTTTGATTTTTTTCCACTTGGGTGTTGATGTCATGTCCTTCTTATGGTAGCTTGCTAAATATTGAAATGCATTGGACATTGAGATGTCCGAAGATAAGGAGGATAAGGTGTCATCTATGTCTAGTTACCTCACAAAATTATGTTGATGTCCTTTTTATAAGGATGTAGGTGAATTGTCCCGCTTCAAGGATGGAATTCCCACTTTGACTAAGCCTAAGTAAGGCAAGAGTCAAAGTACATATGTCTTCTATGACAGTTGTTAAAGCAATCTTATGAATCTTTGATGTAGATTCACAGCTAACCGGGGTTGCATGTCCTTCCTGTAGGTTTGTTGTCATAAATGAATACACACTTCTTCAATCTAGGATCAAGGAGGAGACGGGCCTAGTGAATAGGCTAAAGAACCATGTATAGATCTAAGTTCATTCACTAACCTCGGTTAGACTATGTATGTATACCGACTATGTAGACTTTATTAAGCTGAATGTGCTAATTTATGATGGCCTAACCTCGTATGCAAATAGGTGAAGCTCTCATACTAAGTTTGGGGTCCATTTGATAAGACCCAATTAATGTACAGGAGACTGATAGACAAGACATGGTGTTGTTCTGTAACTTAAGCTACAACACATCATATAATGAGGAGATAAAAACTTGAGTGATTGCTAGTTGAGGCTAACTCATGAGGTATAAGGTGCACATGATACAAAATCTTTCTTTTTAGCAAAAAAGTAACCTTTGATTTTGTATTAATGCTCTCCTATCCTGAAGAACCCTGTAATTTTTGTTTGTTGTAATAGAAGCCCTAGATGTGAATATGCTTTTGCTTATGCTTCCTACAGTCTAGTTTAGTATGAAAAATATGATTATCTCTTTATCGAGAAATGTTTATTGTGATGGAAGCCCTAATTGTCTAGGGATGTAGGGGAACCCCTGTCTTGCATAATGAGAGAATGCCAGCTTAGAAAGGATGAGAATATACAGTGAGTATCCCCTCTTGAATTATAGTCATAGTTGAGGTAAGAGTTTTAAATTTTGGAAAGAAGATGAGGGTAAAGCCTATAATGATTGGAAAGAAGTGGCAAAGTGGATGAATGGTTTGTTTTAGGTTTTGGATCAGCCGCTCTTTTTTTTAGGGGGGTGGGGGAAGATCAAAGGATCCAATGAAAATTAATCTGTGTGGTTGGGCCTGTTTTAAGTTTACGTACATATCAAATGTTGAATCAGGCCAATCGTAGTTCGAGAGTAAAAACATGCAGTTTAAAGGAGGGATGCCATAAGAGGACTTTTTAAGGTAGGCTTCAAGATTTGGATGCCAAAGGATGGAAATCGATATGAAGACTCAAATAACTCCTATGAAATCTGCAAGTGTTCATGGCTGATGAAGTTAGTGTGAATAAGGAATTTCTTCCCTTATTCTTTTCAAGTTTTTTTCTTTTTCATTCTTGTCTTCTTCTTTTTTTTGGTTCTTCTTTTCTTTTCTTTTTGGTTTCCTTTTTTTCTTATCCCATTAGACGGAACAGTTTGGTCTGAACTCTCTTTTTTTATTACTAATTTTGATATTGATATCAGCCATGACACACCCCTAATCCTTGGCTAATCCAAATGTGATTACCAAAGAAATAGGCTCATTTGAAGGCCCAAAGGAGTTTTCATTGGTAACTTATCAGGTCAAACTAAGGTATTAATGTAGGCTATCAAAGAAGGCCTCTTATTCTAGACATGTCTTTTAAAGTAGTATGACATATCGCAAAGACATTTATGATCTTTTTCTTTTTTTCAGATGGTGGATTGAGATTCTTGGTCTCTTTTTAATTTTATTTTACTTCTCTCCCTCGCCTTTTTCCTAGCTTGCCATGTGAGGTTTTCAACCTAGGCCCTCTTTTTTCTATTTTAAAAAATAACGTGGATTCATCATTGGACAAAAGTATCTATGCAAGACAAAAGAACAAATAGAGGGAATGATTTTATTAATGAATTAGACTACACCAGACTTGGTCTTACAATAGAAAAGAAAAGCAGGTGACTCAACAGATGACTATCAACTAAGCATGATATTGGATTAAGACATATCATATCCTCTAAATAGAACTCAAGGCCTTTTGTGTGGAGGCTTTTCTTCATAGTTGCCTCATAGCCCACAGATATATAAAGGTATATGGACCCTAGACTTGGATCCATCTATACTTGTTATATAAATAGATGGGTCTCACTCTTTGCTTTGCTGGTTTGAAATTGCCAGAATGCTATCGTGTGAACCAAGTGGGTTGCTATCATTATTGGGCATTTGAGTAGCCTTAGGTAGGGGAAGCCACCTTGACTTCAACATGATTTCTAGCTGATTCTTGAAGGTCTAATAATTCTCAGTATCATGGCCCCATATTCAATGATCTTTGCAATACATATTCGGGCCCTACTTCTTAGACTTCCATGTGTTCTCTCTCTCTCGGGCCTAATTAACGGGATGTCAATTTTTCCCTTACAAAGAAGGCGTTCAGGTGCTTGAGTATAAGTGGTTTTGATGGGAGTCTACTTAGTGTAATGGCCTAAAGCATGCATCTCCTTACTTGTGGAACCATTGTCTTTTTCCTACTATGGTAATTATTCTTTCAGCTGCTAGTAGCATTTATGGGTGTTCCCCTAGCCATCTCTTCTTCCACAAGCATGCCAACATTCCTTAATATTATGAAGTTTTCAAATAATGTGAACCTCAGATGTTGCCTATATGTGAGCTGTAGGTTTCTGATGAACAATTTTACTTGATCAACCTCTAAGGTTGGTCCACCGTATGGGTAGCTTTTGCCTTCCATCGAGCAATAAAGTTAGAAAATCCTTCCTTGTTCTTCTACTTGATTAATTCTAAGTCCCTAAGTGTTATGGGTATGTCAGCATTGTATAAATACTAACATAAAAATACCTTCATAAATCATCCTATTTCATGACCTTTCTTGGATTAACAATGCTATACCACCCCATTACATCCTTGTTTAATGTCCAAAGGAAAATTGCTCTGATAGATGTCCTTGTCAATTGCTTTTAAGTCATGGTACTGACAAAATTTCTCACATGACGGTGAGGGTTTTCAGCGTCATGAAATTTGATATCTGGCATGGTGAACTCCGGGTGTAATGTCCCCTTTGGGATTGAGGTGAATCCCACATAATTAGTAAAATAATTATTAAACATTGATAACTCTTTGAGTAATTGCTCTATGTGATCTAGTCGTGGACCGACTTGAGGGAAATCCCTTTCCCTTTCTTCCTCGCCCCTCTTGCCATCTACTTCTACGTTCCTCCATGCACATGTGTGCATATGGCCCCATACACTTACGCTCTATATGACTTAAATACATTAAATATAGCTTATATTTTAACTTGATTAACCCTATATGTATCAACCAAAATTATGCCGTCAAACTTTTAAATTCACTTATCAAAATAAGAAATAGAATAGTAAGAAACTACTAAACCATGGACTCTAACATATATTAATGATATTAAAGGATCAACTACTTTGCACCTCTTAGTTTAGGTTGGGATCTTTCGACCCTCTCTGTAAGACCAAATGTCAATCATTTTCAGGCTCCCCCCTCTAAAACCAAGATATCTCGTTGAATTATATTTTGAAAATCCATATACTAGCATTCACTACTTAATTTCTCTAGGTGGTTATAGTTTATATCATGATCAATTTCAGATATATGAAAATCAAAGTTTGAAAAAGACACATATCATGAACAAGAAAGGAAAAAGATGAAGCAACTTGCTATGAGCACTTCTACGAGATCACCCTAAAACCAGATCCTAGTATTGACTTCTAAACCAAATAAGACTAAACAAGAAGCAAGTGACAATTTGTCTCTTTAGCTAAATTTGAATATGCCTTATCAAGGTCATCCCAAAATTATGTGTGTTATGCTTGGTTAAGGTGGGAGATAATTTACATCAGGTTAATTTTGGTCTTTGTAATATATAGGCGGCCTAACAAGACTGGAGCCTTATAATATCTAGAATGCCCTTGCATTTAACCTCAACTCTGGAGGATTAGGGAGTAAAATTTTTTTTATGGGCTTTCTAAGACGATAATCTAAATCAATAGAGGGTCATTTTCTTTTCTTTAAATGAACCACAACTCCAAGAATAGAAAGAATTATCTATCTTCCTTTATAAATATAAATAGGAACACAAGAAAAACTACGGTAAGGATAAAAGTAGTTGTTTTTTGGGCTTTTAGGTTTGATGAATGGATAAAACAAGAACAATGGTATGAGTTGGCATATAGGCTATGCCACCAACTAGCTTCAATTTGAGATACAGAATAAACCTCTACTCTAAACCTCGATGTGTCTTTTTATTTTACATAGGACACACCACCAAAGGAAGAAGAAATAAACCACTCACTCTTGCTATGACTTAGGGATAAGATACGCGACTAAGATTTTTACAGAAAGACTTCAAGCATTGTAGACACCAAAAAATAAAGTCTCAAATTTCATAAAATGCATGGTGACAAAACCTATGCCCCAATCTATGTATTTGGGGGCTTAGTAGGATTAATCCTTTATTTGAGTCTAACGTAAGAGGATATTAGACTTTAAATGCACAATTATCTAGTCTAGCCCATAACTGCAGAAGCAGTCCAAAATCTAGCTAGGTTTTAACCTGAACCAATTAGGAACCCGTCCGATTCCTCTAGTAAAAACTCGTCTAGTATCCTATATGTCCTTTTCGCATCCAAAATGTATCCAATCTAACAGAATTTTATCTAAAAAGGTGCAACCGATTAGATTAATTTGCAAAGTCATAATTTTGCCTCTTTTTTGCTTTTTAATTAGTCTATCTTATCCTTTAGGCATTGTAAAAAGGGGGCCTGCCCTTTGGCATAAATAGATGGAATCTTCAGAGAAATGACCATTGAGAAGAGAGTCGTTAAGAGTAAGAAATTGGTTGACTAGAAAAGACGTGCCACTTTGTTGGTTCTCAAGCAGACTAGGTGGGTCATCCATAGAGAACTTGCTTAATTACCTCTTGTTCTCTTTCCCTTTTGCTTTTGTATTGGTTATTCAGTTTGGTTTTTAAGCAAAGATGTAATTTTTTATTAGCTTGGTCCCTGCCCACCATAATTATTTGGATTGTTCCTTTGTGTTCCTTTAGACTAACATTGTACCTTTAAATTTTAGTAGGTAATTCAGTAGATCTTAATATGCTTCATGCTTGGTATTTAAAGTGTAAATTAATTCTAACTTCCTGTTTTGATTAGTACAGGTTGTCAGCGATGACGAACGATGTCGTGATGCATTCCATCACAATATCCTAGTTTTGCCCCCGAATCTAAATCCTTGGTTCAAACATATAGATTCAGATGGTCCCCACTTCAGGAATTATTCAAGGGCCTTTCAAAAACCTCGTAGTTTCACTCTCGAATCTAAATACCTTTGGTTTATAGTTCATTTTAGAGAGTAAGCCTCGTTTTGTAAGGTTTGTTTTCTTTAAAAAAAAAACTCACTGGTGACTCCATTTGTTTTAATAAACTTGATTGTGTTTATACATTTTCTATGTTATTTTGGCATTCGGTAATTCAGAATAAGGAAGCAAGGACAGATTTCAGAACCCAAACAGGCTCCCTGATCCAAACAGTGCATGACTACTTGGACCAAGAAACCCAGTCGTGATTTGGTCTTAGAACCTGGTTGGGTTCCATGGTTCAGGCACTGTCTAGGGTCCTGGTCCAAACAGTGGCTACTATTTTAGGTCAAGAACTAAGACAGGTTCTGGATCTATACTTGGGCCGCCCTAACTTGAAATATCTAACTGTGAAAATAACATTAAATAAATAAAATAAAATTAATACTGCACACTCAGCTATTCACGCGGGACTGCACCCGAGGTCATGGTCCTTATAGTGGGGAGTCCATTGGAAATATTTTTTTTAAGAGGGCAAGATTTAAAAATCAAAAATATTTTATTTACACTTGAATTAGACATTCTTGCATCAAAGGTGCTACCTTGTTGGGACTAACAATGCCTCTAGGTTAAACCCCGTTATTACGTACTTGGGAAAATAGTTGGCTATTCGGTGTGTCTACTACGAATTCCAACTGAGTAGATAACTATTTCAACCACTTTGGCATACTTTCCTAAATCCGATGATATATGCGAAAACAACTTAATGCTCAAATCTTGTCATGCATCCCATAAATGACAAAGTGTTTGGGTCCCAAGAGGACTATTTTAAACCTTGCCTAAACCACTTATAATTTATAACTTTTGATTAGGTTGGAATTCATGCACATGAGTGATTCTGTGTATGTTTAACTGTAGTGGTCTTTCTAAAACTGACCCATACACAACGACCCATGAATTGATACTTTAGGGTTCATAAAGTCATTATGTGTCTAAGGGCCTGGGTTAGGAAAATGTTACTCTAGCCCATGAAGGGAGTGGTCAAGTTTTAGACTTCTTAGATTAGGTCAAGTCTAAGTGTTTTGGTCCTGCATTAGGAAAGGATCAATATAAACTGTATGTTTTCTAAACCTTGTATGCATCATAATATGAGGGTCGACATCATTAATCTAGGTCTAGGTCACTTTAAGTCATAAGCTTCCAAGTCCTATTACATAATTAGATAAGTCCAAAGGTCATTGTCAGGTTTTAACACATCAATTGCTGGCTACCTAGGCCCAAAGAGTCATGCGTTATTTCACCTCTATACATTGTCCATGAGTTCATCTAGGTCTAAAGTGCATAATATGGCCCATTAGACCTTTAGAGCCCTACTCTATTATAGGTTGTAGCTAATCATGCATTGTATTCATAATGCATAAGTTCAATTAAGACCTAGACATCTGATCCTTACATAAGTTTATAGTCTATGCATCATATGATCCATGTATGAGTCTACTTAGATCCATCCATATGCCGAAATTAGCTCATTCTGGATAAACCAAACCAAACCAAAGTCATACTTAGGCCCAGCATAGGTCGATCCTTCATCTAAGATAGACTTAGACCTGGTTTAAGCCTACAGATCAATTATCTAAGCCCAACTTCAAATCTAATCCACGGTTAGGATTGATTTCTTCGAAAACCAGCAGCCTAAATCTAGCTTCTTAACCATACCCTTCCAACCTAGCCTGCTAAGCCACTGTCTCTTCCTCACCAAACTGCAAGTCATTAACAACCATTCCACTCCTTTAAACCCTCACTTTGTTAATCAGAATGGGGAAGGCTAAGAAGGTACAGAAGCCAGTCCACAAACCAGTAGACCCCTATACTGAGAAGAAGACAGGGAAACTCAGCCCACGAGATCAAAGTCAAAGTCAAAGTCCAATCCTTTTCCTATCTAGATAGCAGGAAATAATGAAATTATCGAGGTTATAAAAATGCTGAAAAGGACGTAGGTAGGATGGATGAAAGCAAAAATAAGATGGAACTATTAGCCACTGGACTCCAAACCCTTATCAAGGACACCCCAAAGAAAGATGGCGAGAAACCTCACAGTGAAGTAAGGGAAGATAGTTTACATGTGGTTACATTGGTCTTTGTGATGTGTAGACGGCCTAACAAGATTGGAACCTTCTAAGATCTATAATGCCTCCAAGCTACTAAATATATTCCTACCAAAATTCTAGGAACAATAACTTTCCTAATGACACTAGAATTTAGGAAAAAACATATTCCATACAAAATAAAATCTTTCTATGAAAAAAAATCCTTCTAAATATTCCATATAATTGTGGGGTAAAATTCCAACAATTATATTTCATTGTTTGTAAAAGTGTTCTCTTGGAATTTTATTATACTTGGTGGTTATCTAAATGTTCGTTAGGTGATAAAGCTCCAAAACCTTTTGTCAATGTTCATATCATGCCCTTCATGTCTAATTTCTTGCATTGCAAATTGGTTCGACTTTAATGTTGTTAGCTTAAGAATGGGAAAGATGCTCTACTCTTTCTCACTCCCCTTTTCTTGACCTATGAAGCATTGACAACTTTTTTTTATCAATGTAGCTGTGTCAGGCACATGTCCAACATGTTGAAGACACGTATCTAACTTGGCCAAGTACGCGTCTTAAAAAAAAAAGTTAAAAAAACAACGGACACGCTCTAGATATGTTACGAATATGCTTATCGAATCCCATGAAACAGCACGGGACATGCTGAGAGAAAGCTTTTGTATTTTCTGTTAGTTTTTTTTAATTCAAAAAATAAAATAAAGGGAAAACTTACTCCATACACTTCACTTTGGAGTGAAAGAAGAAAATCAACATCGAGAAACCAAATGTTCTAAACATCATACTCACCTTTGGTCATTGGAAAAAAGAAAGAAAGAAATAATTAAACACATTAGTTCTGCTTTTACGGTTTCAACTTTCTCGTGATGATCTCCACAATGATTGTTCCGGTAGGTCAACAAACCAATGCATATGTATGCTCTACTATACTTCTCTTAATTTTTCAGGCTTAAGATTGTAAATCATGACAAAAATTCTAAGTTTGGGCATGTGCATCCCTGTTCCTAGCTTCTTCCTCTCTATCTATCTCTTTCTATCTCTATCTCTCAATTCTTCGGGGTGTTGATTGAAATTAATTACAAAGAGGAGATGGAAGTAGAGATATAAAGAGAGAATGAGAAAGAAAAAGATTAGATGGACTATGAACTGTGTGAAGGAATAATGCACTAGTGGCTTTTCATTGTTTATCAGTCATTATCCTGGAATCTTTCATGCTAGATCAACAAACATTGTCCTGTCCAAAAATGCAAATTAAATATTGCCCTTCATGTTTGTTTTGTCCGCATCTTATAGTTCTTAATTTAATTGAATATTGATTTGTCCTCTTCTTTAAGGGCTATTAAATATTAAATATTTTCATCTTTGACCCACTTTGAGAGATATACCAATAAATATGATATAAAAATGTCTCTGTGTTTCTAAATTTCTAATTGTTATATGATTTTGTTACATTAATCTATGTTTTTAATCATTTGGCCTTTTAGGGCTAGTACTTCGTAGAATTGGAAGAAATGGGTGTTTCATCTACACCTCCTACTCCTAGTAATAAAGACTTGAGTAAACCGTTATAGAAATATGCTTCTAAACATGACAAAACAAGCGAACGTGGAGGTGGCAGTGGAAATATTAATTGGAAATGCAATTTTTGTGGCAGATGAAGAAGAGCTCTTATATAAGAGTTAGAGCCCATCTTTTGAAGCTACCTGGATATGCACTAGGGTCATGTACAAAGGTAGCCTCAAAAGAGATAGCACAAATGCCAAAGTTAGAGGATGAAGCAAAAGAAAGAGCAAAATGTGAACGCACCAAAGCAAGTTCCTTAGCCACCCTCGTTAAATATGTCTTAATTGGATCCTGATCCCATTTTACATGACATGTGCTAAGGCGATTGGAAAAGAAAGAAGGAGAAAGTAGAAGTTCAAAGCCTGTTAAGAAGGCATGCAACACAAATCATGTGCTTCTAGGATGTTTTACTCCGGAGGTGTACTATTTCACCTAGCAAGAAATCTCTATTATGTGATTTCTTATGCTTATGCCATAAGTAATCCACTTTACGGTTATCTTTCTCTCGGTTACAACAACTTATGGACAACTTTGCTTGCAAGAGAAAGACAAAATGTTGAGAGGATGCTACAACTATCAAGGGTAAATGGAAACAAAAACGTGCGAACATCATGATGTATAGATGGAGTGACTCCTAAAGAAGGCTTTTGATAAATTTTATGGTCGTGGCCAAAGTTGGGCCTATGCTTCTTAAGGCCATTGATGCTTCCTAAGAGAGAAAGGACAAATACTTTATTTTAACTTATTAAAGGACGTAATTAAAGAGGCTGGTGTGAGCAACGTTGCCCAAGTAATTACCAATAAGGCCACAAATTGTGCGGGGGCTTGGGGCATTGGTACACCAAATATATCCTTGCATTTTTTAGACCTGTGTCATACACTCCCTCAATTTTTCCTTATGAAATATTAATTTGTGCAGCAAAGAATGTGGAAAATAGTCTAATTAGTTTCGAAGAGTGTTCTTAGATAACAAAAGCGGTCGATGATTACCAATTTATTATAAACTTCATCATGAATCATTCCATGAGGTTGTCAATGTCCAATGAGTTTATCCCCTTAAAGTTGCTTGCTATGGTGTCTACTCTTTTTGCTTCCATTCTTGTTATGATGAAGTGGTTCAAGCTCATAAAGGAAGTTCTTCAAACTTTGGTCATAATTAAGAAATGGGCTAGTCATAGAGAGGATGTTATGAGAAAGGCAAAGTTGCTGAAAGAGAAGGTATTACATGATATGTGATGGGATGAAATTAACAATTTCCTTCGTTTCACTGCACCTATATATGATGTCCTTAGATTTTGTAACAGCGATAAGCATTGCCTTCACTTGGTATGTGATATGTGAGACGTTATGATTGAAAAGTTGAAGATTGCTATCTACAAGCAAGAAAGCAAAACACTTGAGAAATCCCTACTTTCTATGATGTGGTCCATAAGATTCTCGTAGATCGCTCGACCAACAGACAACACTTCTTTTCATTGCGTGACACATTCTCTCAATTCAAGGTAATTTTAATAGTAAGAAATAAGTAAACATATTTTTTTATGACATGAAAATGTCAATCTAATTTTTTTCTTTTCTTGTTTAAGGTATTATAATGATTAATGGATTTTGATGAAGGGCTGAATTAGGTTCCTCCATGTAAGTATTTGGAAGTTTCTCAAGAAATAACGAAGTGCATGTGAAAATATTTCCTTAACCTGGAGGAAAGTGCTAAAGCCAATCTTGAGTCTGGTAATTTTCAACTCGATCTCAAGCATTCTTGAAAAGTGATTCTATTCATGATCGGTACACCATGGATCCTAAACGTTGGTGGATTACTTGTGGAACAAGCTACTGGAAAACTTTATATTTGAAATTATTTGAATTAGCACCATCATCGCATTGTTGTGAAAGGAATTGAAGTACTTATTCCTTTATCCATTTTTTGAGAATTAATAAATGATTCTCAAAAGTGCAGACTTGGTTTTCATTCATAGTAACATTTGTCTTTTTTTCAAGGCGAACTTCGGAATATGTCAAAGGAGAATGTTGGATGTGGGACATTTCTAGAGATAAGTTTGACTCCCTTGAAGATGTTTGAGAATTCGAAATAGCACAACTTCTCCTGATGGATGAAGTTGGAAAGAGTTGTTTTCTTGGATGATACTAAAAGTGATACTAATGACGGGCATGATAGTAATGAGGACAAAGGAAATGCAATTGAAATTGAGCAAAAATTCATATCTTAGATAGCTACTCTGGTTTACTGATAATTAGAACTTTTTTACTCAAATCATAAGAAAGTATCTTTCGTGTATAGGAATATTTTATATTGGCTTATCTTTTTAACTATTTGGATACGTGGATCATATCACCATACTTTTGCAAGCCTACTAGTGAATGATATATAGATGCTTGAAGTTGGGCATTGATTAAATTAAACTGTTAGCGGTGGTCAATTCGTTATGATGTATCTCTTTTTCAATTGTTTCAATAAAGAATACATTTGAAAACTATACATTCTAAGATTTACATTGTCATTTACATAGAAAAAAATATGTAATTCGCTAATGTGTTGGATAGCATGTCATGTCCTTAATTTTTGGAAAATCACGTGTTGGCTCGCCTGTGTCATGTCATATCTGTGATATGACTCTATGTTTGTGCTTTATATTTCTTGACTATTTTATTTTTTCCTGGTAATTTTGAGTGCAAATCTGGGAAGATGTGTTGCAATAGTGCAAATCTATATCAGTGTTCGCTATTTTTCGGGTTAGAGATTACGGAAGTGATGCAGGTTAATTAGTGCTTTATGATTTTTCAAAGCACTACTCTTGTTATGATTCAAGTCCTTGACTACAACTCCTTTGTTGTCCGTTAGATCTAGTATACACTTATAGTTCTACTTGAAAGGAAAGTTATGATTTTTTGTTATCTAAGATTTAACAGAATTTTAGTGACATGCTCCTTTCTTGAATTCATTAACCAATTAGTCTTTGGAAAATGGACAGGTGATGACAATATTTACTGTTAGGACATGATGACTTTATTGAATAACAACTGCATGAGTTACTCTGGAGTTCATCCATTGATTTCCATCTACTGCATTCCCATCTAATTAGTGGGTTTTGATAGGTTCAATTCCAACATATAATTTTGGTTTGTGGTAAGAGAAATGGAGACTCACTAGTTCTCCGAGGCCACTTTCCAAAATATCCCATTGGTTATTATATTTTTGTTTATCATTATATGAGATACCAATTTTGTCTGCTCAAGAAGAGTATTAAAGTTGCAAGATTGTATGCACAAGTTTTTTTTACAAGAACTGTTCTTTCAAGGTGCCACCTATTTAGCTCCTTTTTGTGATGCATCTAGACAATTTTGCAGCCTCAATAAGGATTAATTTGTGCACATTCATTTTTTTTATATTCTTAATTGTAATGATTTATTTTATTGGAAAGTTATGCTTGATTTAATAAAGAATTTATTAAGGGGGGAATGGGGAAACTCTTCTTAGAAATTTTCCGCGACCCAACCTTTTAAGGCTTCAAAATGACCAATTATGATCACAGAACATTTCATGCATAACTTGTATGTTGTCATTCAAGATAGATATTTATATTTCTTAGAACATCTCTAAGCATATTTATGCTTGGAAAGCATATTTGGGTGCATGAAGTAGCAATTCTGATTGTTACTTCCAAGGCCCTGTATTTGACAAACTCTTTTGGGGATAGACCAATTCATTGAAATAAATGTGTGGATATGAAATCTTTACTAAGATCTATCCGTTGTTTTCTCATCAGCACTTATATCATTGACAACCTGAGATATTGCACATTGTGCTCTGGCTTATTGTGATTAAGCCAACAATAGACGTTAATGCACACATTTTAGCAATTAAATGAAAATCCTAAGTTGGAATATTCAAGATATTAAACAAGAGAAAATTAGTAGTGAAATCAGTTACATCAGAAACACCTATAGACTTGATATCGTGTTCTTAATTAAAATCTTGGTTTTGAGAAGTTTGGAATAGTTCATCCAATTAATCATTTTGGTTGGATTTGGGTTTTATAAGATATGCTTAGTCAACGGCGTCAGCGTTAACGTCAATGACTGCTCAATGGGCCTGCGCAACACAAAATAGAGTGAGGTTGGAGAAGCCACATGGCATAATCTGATTATGGCTTATTTTGTTAATTTGAATTTTACTTTTTTTTCATCATTAAATTAAATGCCTTAGATGAAACTTACTTAGAATTTGGACCACAGATCTTAATTTTAGTACTATTGGGCGCATACAACAAACTTTTAATCTAAACCATTGAAATGTTGATCTAAGGGCTCATGATGAGAGTTCTCATACTAAGAGTTCTTATTTTAAGGGAGTTCTTTCTTGAAACCTCTTACCTCAAAACATGCTAAGTTAACTCAGGTAGTTCTATACATAATTCAAGGTTAATATGCATAAGGGAGTGATTTCAAGCCATTGGATTTTAATCTGAGAGCCTTGATTTAGTTAATTTTTAAAAACTCTTGATTCCTTCCAAACCCCCTCTTTCACCGCATCTGTGTAAAAGTCACGCTAGGGATGTTACACTACCACTAGACATTGGTAACAGCAATGATGGTCGTTATCTGCTGCTGGAAACGAAAGTCACCAAGAGTGGATTATTGATGTGACCTTTCCTTTTCAGCTTCCTCTCTCTCTCTCTTCCCCTCCCACTGTCCCTCTTTTCTCCACTGGTAGCCCATGGACGAGCATGCCTTGGCATGCTATCAGCAATACTTCAGCTTTAACCGACGATTCTCTCTTCCCCAATTTTTGGGGCCTCTTCTCTCGTGTCGAAGCTCTTTTTTAAAATTTAAAGAGCGAAAGAAAGACAGTAAAGTTTTACCTAACAAATGAACTATTGTGAGTGACCCAAACTTTGATCCTTCTTTCTTTGACCAAGGGAATTATCAAACTAATCTCATCAGTAGTGTTCACATCGCAATAGGAAAAACTACTACACATCCCTAGCAGATCAGTGCTCTTTGTTGTCCAATTTTCTCACCCAAAAGCAACGACTCACAATCATATATATATACCAAGGGAATGATCAAACTATTTTCTTCCAAAACTTTGTCCAATCCTCTCACCCAAAAGCAATGACTCTCGACCACATATCTGGAGACTATGGTCCTAGGAGTCTAAGACTATAATTTCGCAAAATAAGTTCCAAATATCGACGTAAACAATAAGTCAATTTTAGGTCAAAATTAGTATGAAGCAAGGAAAGTAGCGTTCATTTAAAATCAATCTTAGCTATAAAGACCACTAGAAACTTGAAAAAAAGAGACTGATAGGAGGAAAACAGCCTTAGCAAAGATCTCATAATTATCGAACTTGTTAGGTCCGACAGCCAGCAATGCAATGACCTTCTGAATTGTATGTTAATATTTATAATAGTTTAGCCAAGGAGTCTGAACCATATCTAGAAACTAGGGCTGTAAAAGTCTGACCCGACACGATAATCCGACCCGAATTTACTGAGAGAAACACGAACCCGACCCGAACCGATTTCGACTTGAAGCCGATACGATTCGATCGTTTAGTGTGAAAACTTGTTATTTTTTAGTTTTGAGCAAATCTAAGCTATTTTCAAGACCGACACGAAATTGACCCGTTTATTAAATGGGTCGACTCGACCCGTTTTACAGCTCTACTAGAAACCGTTTTTTGTCATTTGCATTTTGTATCTCTGTTTTCAAACTTTGCCCAACTAATGACCGAGGGGAAAAATCAAGATGGAACAATCGAAGTTACTACCAACTGACCAACATTGCAGAGTTTTGTTACTATTTACTACGCTAGGCCACAAGCCAATGGGATTATAGAGCACAAATTACTTGGGATGAAATTCATCATGAAGTGGCAAGGGAAGAGGAGCGGCTAGGGAAGAGGTACTCTTAACAACTAGAGCATTACTTGATTCTTTATCGTACATACAAAATCTAAATGGCCGAAAGTAGTTAACATTGCAACAGAGGGTAAATGAAAACATTCGATGCAGTAGATGAACCCATAATGGTATTTACCATTGCATTTAAAAATAAATTTAAGACAAGAGTGTGATAGATGATTTTGTTGACAAGGGTACCCACAGCACTCAAACCCCTGAACTGGCCTACAGGATGGAACGAAGTTTAAAGCCAATCAAAATAGGTTAATGCTCAAGTTGGAAGACATATTCTGTCAGGCGCTGCAGTTTGCTGGGATCTAACTTCTGTTCCGCTACAATAGATTGCTTCTTCACAGTGAACATTCGTGAAGCCGAGTCCAAAATCCAACCCTCCTGCAAAACATCTGCATACGCACAACACAAAATCCACGTCAGTGGTTAAATGCGCAAAGATAGCATGCTAAGCAATCATGTCTTCCCCAGCATCAACGGTTAAAATGATTTTTTGTCCGCAGCACATGTCAAGAAGAACAAGGAACCAGAAGCAGAGACCAAGTGTCATTTTTACTGTCATTATGTACAGGTGTTGGAGAACAGAAGTAAGATATTGGTTGTCAAGACAGCAGCAGGATGATAATCAGTATAATTAGAACAACATGATCGAGCTAAATTTGGGCATGTTTTTCATCATGAAATCCCCAAAGGTACGCCCTGAGTACAAAGTAGAGAACTTTGATGATAGTTGAGTATAAAACCAGCCTTTTACCTAAAAAGATTACTTTTTAGGAAACAATGTGGAATACATCTTGGACGATGACATGCACATCTGTCTATTTGCCAGCAGGATGTTGGGACCATCAAAACTTCTAAGGTTGTTGTCATCAGCAGGGATTTAAAATATGGATTCAGTCGCGTTCGCGGTTATGATTGCAATAACATGGGAGCGTTGGAATACACTAATCGCGTAACGGATCACGTCCATCATAGCGTGAGATCATTGACATAGTTGTTTTTTCATTGGTATTTATATTTTAGTAACACAATTCACTGAGTAATGTTATTTTCAGCATAGTTCGTAAGGTTATAGAATAGGACAAATGGTACAACATTAAAGTAGTTAATTTAAAACAAGCTAAGGAGTGGACAAAAGATAAAACATAGCATCGGTCATGCTTTATTTCGTACAATAATTAGCTAAGAAATAGCATTTATTAATTAATTTGCATTTTTATTAATATAAACATAAACAACATAAAAATATTATTTATTAATTTGCATTAGACTTGTGTTTTATTTGAACTATAATGATTTATTATAAATTTATGAGGTTGGAATTTTATTAATTCTTTATAACATAATTAATATAAAAATAGCATGATTATAAATTACATAAAAATAACATAATTAACATAAAATAACATAATTAGTATAAATAACATAAAACATAACTAATATACATAAAAAATATAATATAAATAACAAAAACATAATTAATGTAAATATAAATTAATAAGTTAAGCTTCATCTTTGTACAAACCGGCCCACTCCCTCTTCTTGACAAAAACAAAAAAAATTTGAATTCAAAAAAAATTATGTTAAAATAGCCAATACTTCAGAATTCTAAATTCTTTAGTAATCGGCCAACTCCCTAGTCAATTAATTCCACTTAAAAGTTAAAACCCTCATTTACTTTCTTCGCCTCCCAATGCGCCTCCCAGTGCCCTTTGACCTTTCGATTGCCCTTCGCCTCCTTCGCCTCCCTCCCACTCCAGCCCCCATGCCCACTACAGGGACACCTTCGCCTCCCCCACTTCTTCATCCGCTCCTCTCACAGTTTGGCCCTCTCTACCCCGAGTCCCCGACCCTGAGTCCCCAACGTTCCCGGCTTTCACTCCTCCCCCTAGTCTGGTTGATGCAAAAGATTACAAATACAGTTAATGAGGTATGTGTTCCTAACTTTGTACCAAAATCAGTTGATTGATGATTCTTTCACACCATTAATTCGTCCGCGTCGCATTATGTCACAGTCATTGCGGCCGTTCTTCGGTGAAACAGAGGTCACTCCGATTTCTCGGCATTTTCGGTTCGCTGAAGTACAATTCCGTGTCAACAAGGCCTTTCGGGGATGGAACGGCCGAGTTTTAAAGCCCTGGTCATCAGCAGTACAGCACGCTCAAAACACCCGTTGTGTGAGTATTGTCTGGTAACTCGGGTTCTGGCAGAGGCAAGGGCTGCATAAGCTGCAGTTGAAGCCCAATTTCATGCTCTACAGTGAGAGGGGCAGAT
The DNA here is from genome assembly GCA_029747015.1 of Carnegiea gigantea. Taxonomy (NCBI): domain Eukaryota; kingdom Viridiplantae; phylum Streptophyta; class Magnoliopsida; order Caryophyllales; family Cactaceae; genus Carnegiea; species Carnegiea gigantea. The sequence continues at coordinate 224,004 of JAKOGI010000555.1, read as the reverse complement.
TGGGTTTGTTCAAGCAATTCACTTAATTGTTGACCTCCGGCCAATTGATTTTGCTGTTGTACTCTCCTTTATGACAGAGGTAGCCATATCTGAGACTAGGATGTGTTTTTGTGTCAGACACTAGCACCTAAGTCCAAGTAGCATGTGAATGGGACTAAAGAAGCTTGTGTTAGGCTTCCCAGTGAATAGGAGTTAGGGCATGAAAATATCTCACTAATATAACAAGGACAGTGGATACCTTTAAGTGTGCTGCTACAAATGTCATGATCTTTTTCTTATCAAAAGGAGAAAATGATTCTACAGGTGTTATTTATGCATCTGTTTGCTTTTGTTTTTACCAAATATCTTAAGCAACTATAACAAGCTTCACTCCCCTTACAGAACCCTTCATAATCTGTTCACTTGTGCTAGTATGATGATTCCATGAATTTTGGTTGCTCAAAGACTGAGGGGAATCGATGACTTCAAAAGACAATCATCGGACATGTCTCTATCAACAAATATGCAAATTAAAGGGACTGAAGTGAGGCACCACGTGACATCCACTTATGGTACGCAATTACTATTTGCAACCTATGCGCCCTGTTAGTAGCTCCACCTCGGTCTACAGAGGCTGTTTATGGTTCCCATGGAGGATAAATTGAGGCTTTGAGAGGTGCTTTCTGGAATTAGTGGTGGGGGGAAAATAGTGCCTTGCAAATGAAGCCAATGAGATTCTGAATCGGCATCATGAGAGGAGTTCCTGCATTTGCCCTCCAATACCATAAAGCTGATTTTTCATGAACAATTGTGGTTGATTTTTCATTGCATCTATAGTACATGATCTAAGGAATGGTTAAGGCACGATTTGTTGTACAATGCAATGCTTTTCAGCGTTCCTAAATTGGAAGGAACAATTTCCCAGCTTAACAACATAATTAAAGTAGATTGCTTTTCTTATATAGCTTTCTAATATACCCAGCGAAAGAAAAGATGAAGAGGAGAATTATAGACGCTATTCAGTATCAGAGAAGACATGATCAACGCATGCCACAGACAGCATCACTAATTTCTGAGAACGAGGCAGGAAGCACCAAAGTTGAAGGTTCTATGAACTTTGTAGAAGACAGAAACCCAAGATTGTAAATGAAAAAATAAAGAACCAGAACAGAAGTCTATGGATACATTATGATATCCAAGTTATTTGACTTGAAAAGACTGGAAGGTTTTACCCAACATGAGATGGCAACAAAGCAAAACAGCACAACAGATGAGGTCTCTTGGAGAGAGAAATCTAAGGATCTTTTGTTGAAATCACACAAAGTGGGCTTCGAAATCCCTCCAAAGGTTGCAATCTTCAAAGGAAGATTGACTCCATGTCGTTAGACATGGTGGATGAAATTGCGCCAAAGTCTGCTTTCAAGCTTTCAAGGCCTGTGTGACTTATTTTTGGTGACACTTCCATTGGAGGCTGCTTCCATAGATTTTTATTATGTAACTTTCAAAGGGAGGATATCAAACTTCATTTAACAAAGGAACAGGGAGGTCACGACAGCTCTTCAGGCCAGCTGCAGTGAGACACGGCACCCAATCAAAACACCATGACTATGGCTTTCCGGTGGGCCATGGGATTGACATTATCATAGCTATTGCAGTAAGAATGTTTCTTGAGTCAAATTAAGAGGGAAGACTGATGAATTCAGTAAGTTGTGTTCACTAGTCGATCTCAAACGTATTAGCTCAAATATCAAAACATTTCTGAAAATCGTAAGATGCTTCTGAGGATCCTCAAATTGAGGATGCCATGCTGAATACCTAAGAAGCACTCCATGGCTTCACGTGTCAGTGTCCCACGTGCTGGACAATCTCTGGACATTCTCAAACGCATGCCGACATTGCCAAGCACGTAGAAAGAAATTTAGTTTTGTTAATGATATTTGTATGATGTACACACAATGAACTACCTGTAATTGTTCTCATTCAATCAGAATCTCTCCAAGGCTAAAAACATAAACGAAATTATAAACACATAGGCAAGAGCATATATATTTCTGTAATCACCACATGTCCATTACAAGAGTACTATTTTATTTATTTATTTTTTTTGAAAAATCGTGTGTCCATGAGTTGTGTGCTGTCCGTGTCACATATTGCTATCTAACACTAATAAAATAAAGTCTTGCAAGTTAAGGACAAGAATCATATCATTTGCAAGCTCCTCTTATGTGTGATGAGGATAATGGATTCCCGAACACATTGGTTCGTTAGATTTCTCAATGTGCCTCCTCTTCTCCATCAGAAGTTCCCCAATGGAATCCCTTGCAACAATGGGCCTGTGTTCTCCAGTTCATGGATTTTGTGTTCCAATTATCTCCCCCACACCCCTCCCCCCAAAATAAGAAAATCCGGGGGGGGGGGGGGGGGGGGGAGAGGAGGGGAAGCTACCAGGAAGACTACATTGTGCTCTTGAGTAGTCATTTATCTCCTATTTGATGATATCATCATTGATTGGTTATCTTGAGGCTGGTCAAAAAGAGTTCCACCCAACATGCAAAAGAGATGAAAAATATCGAGTTGACTGAGGCAACCTTGAGGCTGGTGAAAGATGAAGGGAGGAACTCTGAATTTAGCTAAAAGCATTCTCTCCAGCATCCCAAGTCCCAACTCCCACTCGTTCCATTACCTTGTTGAGCTGCTCATAAGTGGGAACCATAGAGAGAAGCTTCTTGGCTTTTCTTCTTGAATGACATTCTACACAATACTTAAGAGATGGAAGATTCTTACGCAACCCTTTCCAAAGGTTGACATGGCCCACATGCATATTATGCAATTTTCAGATACTGAATAAGGATCTCCAAGTAAATGTTTATGAAGATTCATGGATGAAAGAGACAATTTATGCCAACAAGTGTCAGTTTCAAACACAATGCACTAATGCACTAATGTGTTAGTTTTAAAACTACTAATATTTTTTCTTATTAAAAAAATAACTATTAAAATTAAACAAACGAATATAGAATGAAAAAAAAAAGATGTGAGCATTAAAAAATATAAACAGTGAGGTACGATTATCAAGGAAAAAACATAAGTTTTATCAATGCAAGAAAAGGGTTTTCTTTCAAAAAAGGGGGGGGGGCATGTATGGGAACGCTGGGTCAAAAACACGGGCGGTTGCATTTTGAACCAATGAGATTATGGGCTTTTAAATTTTTATCTTCCCACATATAGCTACCAAAGTTTCCTGAGTAATTTGACATAAGTTACCCCAAGTTTGTTTAAGCAACGACCACCATTGATTCATCACCAAGCTTCTCAAAATCTCAACTCTCTCTCTCTCCCTCCTCTCAGAGCTCAGGCCCATTCATATCTCTTCTTCTACATCCCTATGTGCTTGGACATGGGGGCGAGTTACACAAAAAGTAAGGGCTTTCCCCACTGCTGGATAAGTCATCATTTGACCACTACCGACTGGCCAATTGGCCACGCAGATGGATCGGGTGGTGTATGATCTAAAAAAGAAAAGAAAAGAATGGTAACCTAGAATAAGGAAAATCCAGACCAATCGGGGTCCCACAGGTCAAAGGTTGACTAGCTTGGCCAGCTTTTACAGGTTCACGGCGGTTCATTGTGTTGTCGAAATTGATCTAATTTTTGCATCGGAATTAAAACTGGTTCGCGGTCTAACTAGTTGAACCGACCGATTCAGTCGGGTTCTGATAACCTTGCTCAGCAGTAGGGGTGGGGCAACACATCAGGTTAGAGTTGGATCTGGTCATGGTCCTTGGCTGACCCGTTAATGAGGTGGGTTGGGTTGATCTATATAAATAAATAAGTTAGGTCAGAACGGCCCATGGTCGACCCCCTTTTGGCTCATTACAAAAATAGAGCAAACTTTTATAAAAAATCCCTCTGTAGAAATCATCACTACATATAAATTGTTCATAATAAATTTGACCAAGTGTATCATGAAAATTAGTGTAACAAGTTTCCAAGAACATCGGATCATCAACTCGCTTATTAATGGGCAGACCCGACTCAACTCAACCTGTCATCATGCTCTAAATGAGCCAGGTTTCTATTGGTCCGACCCTTACCAAGCAGACAAGATGGTGCTCACCCAGTTAGTCTTCAGCTGTACATAACCAACCAGTGATAGAGATTCCCAACCATTCTTATGCACATCAGAGGAAGGGCAAGAAGGAAGAGGTGAAGGGAGTAGAGGAAAAAGTAAAATAAAAAGGAGAAGAGGAGCAGAGAAGCAAAGGGAGAAAGAAATAAGCACATAGCAATGAATTTCAATATCAGTAGTCATCAAACAGGTAACTAAAACAGAAACAATAAAGCCCTACAAACTTCATTGACGTAAAACATACTCCCAATAGAAACAGAGAGCTAATTCTAAATAAAATCAAAATCGTAAACAGCAAACCAAAAAAGACTAAATCTGAAACACTAATTATTACATTCCTAAATCTTATTGGTTATAAGACCTCATTCAATCAACGCATTTACTTGTCACAAACTCACAATAGAGATAATTTTCTATCAATTTGTGGTATAACAGTTATTTTGGAAGCATTCCATGAAGACTGTTTCCATTCCCTTTATGCGCTAGTGGTGGACAAGGATGCTTTATTTCTCATATAATTGTAACATTGTAAGAGAAGTTGTGGCTCTTGTATTCCCTACTTTTGTCAATGATGCACCCTCCTATGATTTCCTCATTAGTTTCCCCAGCAAATTTATTCTCTTTGCAGGGTTCTTCTCCGGTATTATTATTAATATGGAGTTCGCTCTACATAAGATATCACCTTTGGGAGCTCTTGACCCTACTGCTTTCCCCCAATTGATCCACAAACAAATTATGTGCTCCTTTGGAAAGTTATTTGTGAGCCTCCTGATCCCATTAAACTATGCAAGCATTTCTTGTTTGGGAACCCTACCAGACCAAAATTCTGATTCATAAGAATTTCCACCGGGCTAAAATCTCGGTGAATATGTGTTTTATATGCAAAGGGGAATTCAACCTATTAATCACTAACCGGCTCATTGCCAGTTTGCTGAAACTAGAGCTATCTTGAAGTTGGCTTTCATTTTGACAGGCTATAACAACCGGTTGCTAAATCTTTCAACACATCCTTCCAGTTTGAGAAGGCTCTGCTAGAAAAGTAAAACAGCAGGCCACTAAGGTCTTCCTTGTACCAGTTCTAGATATTCCCTCACAGATGGAAATAAAAATAAAAGGGTCTTTGATGATGTCAAGCACTTCTTCAGCAAAATAAAGATAATTTGATCAAGGTTATGTACTTTGGTAAAATTAGGACTTCTATTACAAATATGAAGCTGCAGATATCCTTGAATGGCTAACCTTCCTCTGCTCCCAATGATGCCAAACTGTCTTTATGCACCAACAATCCCAACAGGGTAACGAAGAAAAGAAACCTATCTTTATTTCTACATTTAGAAACAATCAAGACCATTACACTCAGGAAACAACCAGGAAAGAAGAAATCATGAGAAAGGGTTCAGTAAACCAAAGTAGTCTCAAAATCCAACTGCTACCCCCTTCCAAAACCAAAAATCCCTTAACTACTACTTTGTTTTAATCAGCATAACTACCACTTTCTTTTAGTTACTAGAGATATAGTACTTGAGCATATTATTGCCCACTAGAGTGCTAATGATAGATGACTACATACTAAAAGTACCAAAAAAGGAAAAGGACTTATCAGATTCGGTATTTTACAATGTCACCGCATAAACACTGATTCAGATAGTAATTTTCCATGATTTGTAAATACTGGATTGACAAACAAAATTTCAGTTTGGAAAAAAAAGATCTTGGAACTCAGAGTGATACTGAGCAGAGGGATTAGCCCAAAAAAAATCAATTTGGGCCTCTCAATTTTGATTAAACAGGTGCTTTTGCATGGCTATTTAACCTTGGAGCTTTTTAAGAGCTTAAAAGTTCGTAGGGTCTGCTGGCTGCCAAGTTCAGCTAAGCAGGGATAATTGCATTAGTTTTAGTTACAGCTTTACAGTTTGTGGACCTATGAAAATACTGCACAGCTGTTGCTCCAGGAGAGTCTTTTCAAGCCAAATGAGAGAGTCAGGAACTCACATTTTGTAGCATCATCCTCACTCATTCCCAGAAATAGTGCTGTATCCTGAACACTAATGGTGGAGTAGGCATCAAGCAGCAGCTGAAACATCTTCTTGGTATAACTTTCTGCAGAACAGAGTATTAAATAATTAAGAAAATCAATTGTCCCCAGAACGAATTCATACAATAGTCAACCATGTACTTTTATGATACACATGTCAATGAGGACTAGGAACCGAAAGAGAAGCAATGTTAAAAAGTTATCAACTGTCTAATCTTATTTATTCTCGCCCTCCTTTCTTCTCTTAGGATTTCAACAAAGGAGACAAGTGGCCTTCAGCTTAAGCTGCTCTATTTTGTTGACATTATAGAGATGCAATCCTTACTGGCCGGTAAATTTGTGTAATTCACAAAACATAGGGATTCCAGCACACTACTTGGGAGGTTGAGACAAGCTTGGCCAGAACTCCCAGAACCATAACCCACAACTCTTGTTATACTCATTTCTGCAGTTGTACCAGCTCAAGATACTAGAGCTTATATGGAGGACGCTTTCATCTTTTACTACCTTGACCCTACAACGTAGATCAAGCTAGCTGAAAAGATGGATAATAAACTTTACCATAGTCTTTTCAGCTACCTTGATCTAGGTTTATTATCCGTCTTTTCAGCTACCTTGATCTGGGTTTATTATCAATCTTTTCAGCTACTGTGATCACCCCCCCAAAAGAAAAAGGGTACCAGTCTGCACAGTAACATCTCTTCCAGCAGCAGAGGAACAATACGCCGACTTACCTGAGATCTAAAATCACAAAACAGATAACAAAATTTTTAGTTTTTACGCCCTAGTCATTCTTACATTTTGTGCCCAGTTTCAAGTATCTACCTCAGGTCCCAGCGTCCTGCATGGAAACTGGCTTAATAACCAATGCAAACATATATACTTGCATCCCCTATGAAATAATGGACAGTTGCTCCACCCTCATATCTGTCTAAAAGTTCTTGAATATAAACAAAGTTGGAGATGAAGGGCAGTCTCGAATACTCTATTTAAGCTTTATCTAGTAACACAGAATAGGGAAAGTAGTAGTCGTCTGATAATCGCAACTCAGACTCTAAGTTTGCTAGTATGCTTGCAAATAAGTGTGCAACCTTTTCACAGCAACAGTGAATAGGACGAGAATGAGCTCATGAAGATTTTACAGAAACTTATGATCCAATTATTTGCTAGCATACAAGCAAATACTCATGTATATGGGAACAGGTTAGTGGAAATTGTGAACATCCCTGCCCTCCCACCCCTTTGCTATGGATATCCAACTCCTTACATGACAATTTGCTAGAACATATTCAAAGTACATAGTTCATGAGCATCATGTTTACTTAAGAAACCACCTGCGTTACCAACAGAAAAACATATTACAAGCAGGAAACAGCAATTCAACATGGGAAACTACCAAAGCAAAGTAGCTATGTATATAAGCAGGCTTTTGGAGCTTAAAGGGGGACCAAAAGTAAGCCAATATGGGTAAACTTAATTCATTCACTCCTTTCCCCTTATTTGCCAGACACAAACCTATTTGTTCTTTCCGTTATTCTTACTGAATCTCATTCCCCACAGAAATTGGGTACAACTCTACTCTCTTCTCCCCCTGAATACTATGGTCCATCAACCCCAAGTTACTTTGTTCGAATTCCCCATGAATGCCGAGTTCTAAACTAAAAGGCATACTAACACATTAACACAAGGCAGAAAGTACAACAGTAGACATGAATACGCACGGCACAAACACTAACCTGAAAAGGCAGCAACAATGGGTTGAGTTTGAGGGCCCCAGTTAAAACCTCGAATAGCTTCATAAACCCCGTCATAGTCCCTTGTCCACAGTTTCTGACCAATCCTCCATGCCGCAATCAATTCAGGCTGGCTATCTTTTATCTCCGAAGGTATAGATTTCCAGAGAAACCTAGCGCTATTACTGTAATCAAGTTTCACGATCAGAACCAAATCAATCAAAACCCGCGATTTCCGCAATGTCACCGAATGCCAATCAAATAACAAGGAAGTAACTCACATATCACCAGCGTAAATGTGGCCTAGAAGATGAATTGCGTATGGCCATTCACACTGAAAAACAATGCCCTCGGCGGCAACCTGGAAGAGAGAAGACATCAATAGAGGGTTTGCTTTGGAAAATCAGAGAGAGAATTGAAAGAGCGTACATGAAGCATTAGATTATCGCAGATATCGGCAATCTTATCGTAGAATCTTGAAGCAATTGCGTCTGTGAGGGGAGAGAAATCCATGGCCAGCGCTGTGGAGTGGGAGTTCTCCGTCAGTCGAGTTTCAACTGTGCCAAGGGTCTAGAGCTTATAGACTGGTCGTCAGCCTCATGAAGCACTATTTAATGAACCTCTTTTCAAAATCAAGAACATACAAATCAAGAACATACAAATTACTCCCTCTGTCGCGTGTCATGGTCAAAAACGCCAGTTTCTTCGGTACCAAATTATTGTCAAAGTTTTTTTAAAAAAAAAATGTAATATTATTTTTATTTGTTAAAAACTCATTTCAACAATGTAAATATATTTGATATTTGCTTCTTTTCATAGCAAAAGGGGGGGGGTTTTTATTGAATCATTGCCAAAGCAGTCACAGAGATCCGGAGTAGCTAACCCCATCATGGGAACCGTTACCTCCTCTACCCATATCCGGGAATCGGAAATGAAAGGTTGGAGGTGAGCGGCCTCATGTGCTACTCGATTCCCACCCCTTTTAACACAACTCCAAGCATAGTAAGAATAAATAACTACTAAATCTCAGAAATATAAAAGCCTAGGACCGAACTAGGTTCGGACTTATTACGAAATTTTGAGATAACAGAGAGAAAGTCGCCCTCTATAACTGAACTGAAGAGTCCCACCAATGGAGCTTGGCAAGACCAAATAAGCAGGCTTGGGCCTTGGCAACTTCAGGACCTGAGAAGCCTACAGATTGATGAGACCTGGCCAAGACCACATCACCAAGTGAATTTGCAATGACGAAACGAAGACCGCATCCCTATTCACCCAGTTAGCCAGCATCGAAATTGAGCCTCCAGATACCCAAGGCCAGTGAAACCTATTTCCCAACTTGGATGCCTACAAGTGAACATGGTGCTAGTCTTGCCCCATGGCAATCATGGACGAAGGCTATGGCTCGATGTGCTAATCTTTCGGGTATCCAATCGGGGGAGCTGAAAATGAAACGATTTCTTGAATTCTTGACTTCCTATAGTACTGCCAAAAAGTCTCCGGCTTCATGTGGGCCTCAGCTATCAAGCACAAACATGAGGTTATCCAATGCAGAGGGTTAGCACTTGGACCAAAGTTCCAAGGGAAAGGGGCTTGCTACCCAAATTTCCGTAGCAAGGGGGCACTCAATTAGTGCGTGAATGACAGAGTCCTCGAGGGCTCCACATATGTGGCAGTTCATATTAAAGTTTTTGATGCATCTCACTATATGTAATGAGTAGCTAAAGCCCCAACGCTCATCTTCCACTCAAAGATCTTTATCCTGGGAGGAATGTTGAGTGTCCAAAGCTTACTCCATGGGTTCGGGACTTTGTTAGCACTGGACGAATTCGATTCAATGGCTTTCAAGGATCTAGCCAGGTGATACGCCGATCAAACTGTAAACTCCACGTCAACCAAGAAGTGCTAGATGAGCAAGTCGTTAGGCCACGTGGGATAGAGGGGTATGCTTATGATGAGCTTAGTGTCGTAAGGAATGAAAGAGGCCTTGACAATGCTCTCTTTCTAGGAACCCGAATCATAGTCAATTAAATTGGCCACTTTCCAAGGAGGACTGGAACTCGCCATAGTTTGAACGAGCTTGAGCGAGTAAGGTCTTGGGAGCCATGGGTCACTCCACACTAAGATGTTGTGCCTGTTCCCGATCAACCAGTGAGCCCCTTTAGATACCAAGTCACGTATGCCAAGGATACTACGTCATGTGAACGAATGTATGCGGCCTAGACTTGTATCGAATATGGAGCAGTTCGGGTACTACTTGGCTTGGAGGAAACGACTGGTGAAGGAGTTGGGAGATTTGAGGAGTCGCCAAAACTGTTTCTCAAGGAGAGCGTCACTGAAGGATTCTATATCATGAAATCCTACACCCCCATCAATCTTTCTGTCTTGAAGCTTTTCCGCTCTTATCCAATGGATTTGTGTAACGCCCCTAGCCCTATGGCTAAGAGTGTTGACGTTTTTCTTTAAATCCTGAAATGAAACGGACAGAGTTTCCCCAAAAAATTGATCGTTTTCCAGACTTAAAACCCTATAATAATTCCCTTGCACTGAAGAACAGTAATAAAGGGCGTAACTACAACTCAACGGCTACCCGCCGGAGTTCACAGCTCTATGGGCCACCCGCCCGGAGCATCACAACCAACGCAGTTCAATGCTTAAATAAATGAACAATGAAAGGTACAGCCCTAGGCAACTTAGATGGTGGCTCACACGGTCATACAGAACGACTCTAAATGAAATGCAATACAGACACCCAAGAACTGAAATTACAAGTCGTTACGTTATAATACATTTTTCAGCTCACATACAAGCTTATAGCTTTACTCTTAGGACAGCCATGACTCCATCTTGACTTATGTGGGTCGGCTTTTACCTGTTATTTTAGAGACCTGGGAAGGCAACGATAATAACTGGAAATGAGCAACTATCGCTCAGTGGATAATCCCTTTTTCCTAAAACAATACGTTAAATGCAATAGTAACTTACAACCACTGTTAGTAATTCCTTTCCCTTGAAGAACTCACCGGTCTTACAGTATGTTCCAATCACGATGCAAGAGAAATAGCCTTTGCACCACCTGTTTGAACTTAAAGGTAGCTATACTTAATGAACTTACCATAAGATGTTCATATGAGTGCATAAACGCAATGAAAATAGTGAGGTTTAACCCGTAAATGTCACTTGTTGGGATATCTGTTACGAAACATCACTAAAACTTCATATACACTGCTCAATACATTATTAAGGCTCATTTCCGTACATATACTTTATGTCGTACATGATCATTAAACGTCATTGAAGATGCTGTCAAGCAATAAGCTATATGAATTTACTAATGATATTAAAACCATCGTCATGCTCAATGCAATGTCATTATTACACCAATGCTTTCGCTACACCATACCGTGACAGGTCATGTACAGGAGTAAATTTCTTGCTAAAAAATGAAACAATAATCATACGCTGAAACATATACTATGTCATGCGATTAATGTGGTCTTTACAGGCTTGTTAGCGGAACTGTAGGATATATAAGCTTTAAATTTTCTACCTGTTGGTAGAACTATAGAACTTTAACACAATTGATGAACTATGAAACATTTGATAGGATTATTTGTATGAAACGTTGAACTTTGAATCATCTGTACACAGGTAGTACTATGAACTTTGAACTCTGAACTTTGGGACTTCTGCCTATTGGCAGAGCTATGAACTTTGGACTTTGAAACTTTTGCCTATTGACAGAGCTATGAACTTTAAATGTAATAACTATGAACTTTAAATTGCATAACTATGGACTTTGAACTTTGAAATTCCTGCCTACTGGCAGAACTATGAAACATTGAACTCTGAAGTCTCTGCCCACTGATAGAGCAATAAACACTGAATTTTAAAGCATTGAAGTTAAAGTGCTATGTAAACTTAAAAAGGAAATACCGGGTTGGTTACGCTAAGAATCCAATTGATGCAATGTACTCAATGACTTGTCAATGAAAACAGGCGACCGATAAAACATTTAGGAATGCTTAGAAATCAGATAAATAAGCATTCATAACTATATCATTTCTATGCAAGCACTATAAACGATGAATACATTTAATTGATGAACTATATATATAATCGATAAACTTTATATAGTCGATAGTTTTATATAATCGATAAACTCCATATAATTAATAAACTACATATAAACCAATAAACTCTATATAATCAATAATCATTAAACTTTTTATAATCGGTAACGACATATAATCATTAAACTTGATATAATTAATAATTTTCTAGAATCGATAAGCTGTATCGATATAATTGATCAATTTATATCAGCGATAGACTATATCTAATCACTAAACTTCATATAAGCGATAAATCGCTAAACTTTGTTTAAGTCAATACATCACTAAACTTCCTATAAATCGATAAATCACTAAACTTCATATAAATCGATAAATGCTAAACTTCATTTCAATCGATAAATCGCTAAACTTCATGTACATCGATAAATCACTAAACTTCATATAAATCGATAAACTATACAAATATACTCAATACACTTCATATAATCGATGGATTACATTTAAACCGATAAACGTTATATGATTGAATAATCGATAACTTTAGATAATCGATAAGCTATATAGAATCAATAACTACATGTAAATCGATGAACTTGCGATAGTCAATAAACAACATATCAATCGATAAATTGCAAGTAATCGATGTAATCAATTCCAATTCAACCTGAACGAACTATAATCAATAAACTTTCAGTGAATTAACAATAAATAAGAAGAAGAGGGAACCCACCTAGAATCCAAACTAAAGGAACCGTTTTTAGGGTTTGATTCGGGTTGGCTCGGTGTGGGTTCGGTCCATCCTTTGCTCCCCATCCGCTAGCCACCACCCCACTGCTGAACCACCGCTTCTGGCGAGCCGTAGAGGAGCTGCCGAGACATTGTCGGCAACCCCCCCTTGCTGAGCCGCTTTCTCCTCCCCTGCGTCTGCCTCTGCCTCTCTCTGGCCTAAATTAGGCATCGACCGGCGAGGGGGGACGGCCGGGCGTGCGTCGGCCGGTTGCCGGCAACACCGCCGGGCCTCTCTTACCCTCTCCGGCGTGTGTATGTGGGTGTGGCATGGGCAGGGGGTCGAGAACCCCCCTCTCTCGCGGTCCTTCTCTCTCTGCCCGAAAAGAAGGGGCTTCGACCCTTTTTAATTTTTTTTTCTTTTTTCTTTTTCTTTTGTTCTTGCTGGTAACTGATAACAACACCAACCTACTGTACCCTCAATCCAAATTTGCCGACCTCCAAATTTTAAACTGTAACCATTAATATAATCATCGGTCGATTCTTCGCCTTTTGATTATATTAAGGTTCGATTCAATAAATTGTAGGATGGTTCCCACAGTTCGATATTCTAGTCGTATTCGAAAATCTGCTCAATGTAGTGCCCGATAATAATCCTTAATACCAATAAAACTAATAATAATGAGAATACTAATATTCTTTTTAATAAAATCAGTACTCGGGCAGACTTCATCGATATTAGTCCAGTTTATAACGATATGAATTAACGAAGGGGATAAAGTCCCGGGTGTTACAATTGGTCAGCCACCCTTATTATTATCCCACCAAATGATATGAATCAAAGATTGGATGAAAGAGCATAGGTCCCTAGGTAATTGAAGACACTCATCGGCTATGTAGGGAATACTTGGACTACGACATTTATTAGCACTTCCCTACCGCCCAAGAAACTAGTTGGTCCATCTAGGAAGACAATCGCCTGCCAATACAACCCTTTAAATAAAGAAACAGTTTCTTTTTCTTCCGGCCAATGAATGTGGGGAGGCTGAGATACTTGTCATGAGCAAGGACTTCTTTAATTTCAAGACACCCTATGTTATCCTCTCTTCGAGCCTGGGGAATACCCTTCGAGAACATGACTTAGTCTCATCAAAATTCACCTTCTATCCTAAAGCCTTCTCATAGTTGGGAAGGATATCCCATATCACCAAGGCCTGATCATGTGAGGCCTTGCAAAATATGAGGGAGTCATCGGCAAACAAGAGATGAGATATGATAGGAGCGCTTGAACATACCTTTAATACATAGAAGGCCCGAGATTCCACGACATGGGATAGCAAGGAGGATAGTCCCTCCGCGCATAGCAAGAAAGGGAGGGGAGAGATAGGGTCTCCCTATCAAATGCCTCAACTGGGGGCTACATGTCCAACTGGGGTGCTGTTGACAAGGAACGAGAATGAAGTTGACTGAATGCATTTCATGACTACTAACACCCAACTTGGCGCAAAACCTAATCTCAACATAATTTTTTCTAGGAACTGTCAGTCCACTCTATCGAAAGCCTTACTCATGTCCAGTGTCAACGTCATAGCCCCATTGGTACCATTATGTCCGCGCATGTAGTGAAAAAGCTCATAAGCCATAAGAATATTGTCAGTAATCAATCTGCCAGGGGTTAAAGCGCTTTGGTTCTCTGAAATAATCAATGGAAGAACAGTCTTTAGTCGATAAGAAATGGTCTTCATAACAATTTTATAAATTACGCTGCAGAGGAAGATCAGAAGGAATTCAGACATAATAACTAGGCTCGACTTCTTTGGGATTAGCGCTACATTGGTGTGATTAAAAGAAGGTGGGAAGGCAGCCCCATTCTGTATGCCCATTACTGCCTTAGTCACATCATCCCCTATAACATCCTAGTAACATTGATAGAAAAAGGGGTTTAGGCTACCCGGGTTGGGTGCCTTACTAGGATGCATTTGGAAGGCTACCTTCTTGATTTCATCAGCTGAGTAAGGGGCTATGAGGGAGCAATTCATGCTCGAAGTGACTCACAGCTGTACATGTTGTAGAGCAATGTCAAGGTCCCAAGGGTCATGAAGGGGTAAAGAGATCATGAAAAAATCTAGTAATGATGTCCTCAATGTCACGGAGCTTGGTTCTTTCCTGGTCGTTCTCATCCAAGCGGCACGCTATACGATTGGCAACTCATCTTGCCGAGGCTTGGGTATGGAACCACTTGGAATTGGAGTCACCATGAGGTAAAAAGTCGACTTGAGATCATTGGTGCCAAAGAATTTCCTGTTTGCGGCGCCATTGACTTATTTCGGACAAGATCATATCTCTTTGCTTGATGTCGATAGCTCCTCAGAGTGCAAATTCCGACTCTTGAATCTTGCTTTGCACATGACCAAATTTAGTCTTATTCCACGCAACTAGTTTTGTGGTGAAATCTTTGAATTTTTGCTCAACCACGAGAGCATTACAGGAGCAGCATGCTCGTTCTAGAAGCTCTTGACAGTCTCACCTCACTCATCATGAAGGGTCCACATGTTTTTAAATTTGAACCCCCTCTTACCACCTCTCCTAGAGGTTAGGTTGTTGCCTGAGAGCTTTAATTGAATAGAAAGGTGGTTCGAGAGCTTTGCATCAATGTGTAATGCTTTAGCACTCGAAAATAACAATGACCACTGAATGGTAGCACAAAACCCGTCCAAGCATTCTTCAATAGATTGGTCACCATCTCTCCTATTCAACCATGTAAACTTGTAGCCGGAGAAGCAAGATCGTGAAGGTTGCAAGCTAAAAATGCATCATGGAAGTTTTCGAGGACTGCTTGTTATTTATCCGACCCACCTTTCCTCCCAAAGTTAAAGAAAGTTTCATTAATGTCTCCACCCACTAGCCATGGCAAATTAGGATGCTCGTTGAGGTCCTTGAGTAGATCACATGTCTTGTATTTGTTATGGGTCTCCGGGTAAACGTAGATATCCGTAAATCGCCATTCACGAAGACATCTAACGTTTTTAGCAGTAACATCAACAAGGTTTAACGAGATGGACATGAGCGAAACATCGAGCCGTTTTTTCCCTAGTAGCGTGACTCCACCCGAATGACGTCTAGTATTAGTCGCAACTCCATCAAAATCCTTTAATTTCTTCTTAACATTCTCCATTTCAAGTGTACTGCGCTTGGTTTTGGAGAGAAAAACCAAGCTTTGTGAATGTCTCCGTAAAAAGGTATGAAGTTTGCTAACTGCCTCTGGGTCACCGAGCCCGCGGCAGTTAATGCATATGATACTCATATCTCTTTGTAGGGTTATCCAGCAACCTCCGCCTGTACGGGAACCTTAGAAGATACTTCCGCATCACTAATCGATTTGGCTTTCCATTTGCCAATGAGGCCTTTACGTTGGTCAATGAGTTTTCGTTTGAAGGCTTCATTACTGGGCGGCAGCAGTAGCAACACATTGTCCATGACCATGTCGTCTAGTCTTGGAGAGTCTCTTTCTTTAATAAGAGGTGGGATAGATTTATCATGAAAACCAACAAAGACGAGCTCCGTTTTCGACATCCCTGAAGCATTGCCATTATGGTAGGCGAGGAAGGGTCTCCTCTCCTCCTGTTTTGGTGCTTCAGTGTTGTGTCGCATTGGCTTGATGGGGGAACCCCATAGCCTGTCTCCATAATGAAGATCTAACTCATCATCCACCTCTTTATACAGTTCACAGGCAGATAGAACATGCCCTAGCCGATCACATCCATAACAGAACTCGAGTAATTTAACATACCTGTAAGATATCCAAATAGGCTCCCCCTCACCATAACTCGCATCCCTCTTTGTAGGGGTTTGGTAATGTCAACGTCCACTTATCAACAGCACAGAACAGGCAGGATTCATCGCATCCCACAAACTGACCAAGGTTATCTCCTAATACTTTAGCAAAGGTCAAAGTTTGTTTGATAGGTGGAACATCAATGGCTTTAACCCAGAACCAGGCATTAGTGAATTGGACTTCGTAGGGTTGTTTGAATCCAGTAATAGTCCTTAGAAGAAGAATATTTTCATCGAACGCCCATGGTCCTTCATTCAAAACGAAGTCTTTGTCTGTAGCGGAAAAGAATTGAAAGGTGAATAGATTCTTATCGAGATCCCTGATAATAACGCCTTTTGAGGGTTTCTAGACATTCTTCATGACCGTCTTCATTGCATTTGTATGTAAGTATCCTTCGGTATAGAGTTTCTTCCTCTTCACACTCGATTACGATCTCTTCTTCAGCTGTTAAAGAGAGGCTCCATGCTTCTTCAATGCCTATAGCCATGCTTCTTCAGCAGCAGCATAATTAGGAAGAAAGTATATAAATCCTAGGAACAGCACCAAGGCGTAGCGCATGTAGTTGCCAGAGCAAGGGGAAAGGAGGCCAAATAGGTTGGCTGACCAAGCTTACTGGGAGGTAAACCAGAGCCTCACGATCGAGTCGAAGGCAAGAGACTGTCACGAGACTAGGGTTATAGCAGCGCCTAGGTCAAGGAGAAACAGCTATATATTTAATACTTGTTTTTACGTATGTTTTAATATCGACTACAAATATGAGACAAATGAAGTATATGTCTCTCGAGTCTATGGGCGTACATACTATACATGGTAATTGTTTATTCTCTAAAGTACATCTTATATTTCTATGGTTCTTTTTTTAAGAAAAAAATATCTTTCTTCCTCGAAAGGCACCGGATCACTAGGTGTGGAGTATAAGCATTGGATGAAAAAGGTCAAATAAAAAGCGTTAAGCTACAAATTTAATCATACATTAAATTAAGAAAGTTTCCAGTTTAGATCTAAATAGACACATAAAAGAGTCCTCCTTTTATCTTCTTAATTTCTCCTGTGACTTATCTCATTAGATTATTATGATAAGAGATGGAATTCCTTGTGAAATTACCTTACAAATAAAACAAAGAAAGATAAGTGAAGATCATAATGTATCAATAGGTTTGCAATTAATGCATCTATAGCTTATGGGATTGATTTTTCATTTTTTTTTTTATGTATGAAATAAGGTATTTCATTATCAACATGAGATAATAATCAATCACGAAATCTTACAGAGAGGGTAAGCTCGAGCCTTTAAGATAGAATCTAAGGTGAGGCAGCCCTGGTTCTTCGTTGTTTACAATTCTTCAACAAGAAATGTAGCCTACTATGAAGTGCATATTACAATGCTCAAAAACAAATGAAGGTGTATGTTGTTCATGTCTCTCTCATATTTCTTTTATGCTGCGCATAGTAGTAATAGTAGTGATGCAAAGGCAAACCAGTTGGTGGCTCCCCCTGCATTTCTTCAATTTTTCATCAGTCCGCTAATATCCTATAGGTTATAGACCCATATTTTTGAAGTACAAATGGCTCAAAGGTTTTTGAAGTGTACTTTTCAATAAAACAATGGTGAAAGAATAGGCCACCATGATCTTTTAGTTTATCTATGTGCAGAATACATAACTCATTTTGAATACAGGTGACCATTCTCAATACTTTATCCTTGGTAGGTAGTGTATACAAACTCAATATCTACACACCCCAAAAAAAAAAAAAAAAACTTAGGGATGTTGGATTTGTTCTAAGCCATCGAGGTTATACAGAGCTTAGATGAAGTCCCCAACAACCACTTGTAGCCATTTGAGATAGAATCATGTCCTATTTGTTGTGCTTCCATTGACTACCATTGTACCTAGTAGCAAACTTATCTTAAATCTTCCAATATTATGAGGTGTTCTCCTTTATTTCCACTTGGTAGACATCATATCTCTTCAAATGCATCCCATGAATCCACCTCACCCATAAACACTACTTCGGAGCTGCTAGATACCACAAGTGTTTTCCCTTAGCTGCTTGATTCGATAAAACAAAATTGTTAATACCCTGCAGATTTAGGTCGACACACAAACCTAGGTTGATACACAAACCTTAAGCAATTGGTGGACTATTCTTATAATCAACAGATTTTTTTCCTCAAGTCACCATAAGATGGTCTTTTATTATTATTTTTTTCTTTGAAGGGGAAATAATGATACAAACTAGATAGAGACCATTGACCTAATGACCTACACCTTAGATAGTTTTTCCATTACGTCACATACACTAATCTTTTAAAACCATTGCACTCACTTTGGTTTGAATAGGGAAAGTTTTCTTGTTGTTATAGAGTTACCTTTCTATTCTAAAGTGTCATTCTTAATTTCCTTTAATGTGGAGTGAGAGTGTTATGACCTTCGACAGTTAAAAACTAATGTCCTAGTTAGACCCATAGATCGCCCTTTGGAATGACCATTGTAGCACGATAATTACATATAATTTCCTCTATGTAGGCATCAGATAGCTTTCCTTTTATAATAGTAGTGTAACCCACACATGCCTAGCCAAGATCTGACACTATTCTGTAATAGCCTACAAATCTAATGTTCCCACTAGTATTCTCACTCTAACTCAAAGACTGAGCCTTTCAAAACCCAATGTCCATATTTGGTCTAGAATGAAAAAAGTATTGTTACTTTTGAAGGCAATTAATTGAATTAAGAAAATTTATCAAAAAGAAAACAAGAAAGGAAAAGTTTTGAAGGAAAAATGATAGAAACTAAGGATAAATAATCTTTTTCTCCCATGTGTGACCTCTTAGAAAGATAAATGAAAAAAACTGAAGGGGAAAAAAAAAGAGAGACTTGCCTCATACGTATCATCTTCTTGTCTTTATTATTTATCACATACTCTTCTATTAATCGTGAACCATTCAAATAGATACTGATTCATCAAAATTGTTGGTAATTGATACTATGTTATCACTTTAGCCTTCAAAATTTCAAGGGAAAAAGAGATGCTAGAGTATATAAGAAATCAGTCTAATGTAACCATTTGTTAAGGCTTAAGCTTGATTTCTCCACCGAAGTCTCCAAGTTGGCCTATAATTTGACATCCCAAATTGATGCTTACAAAACGACCCTCCGCCTGAAAATATTACGTCATCATTGAAAAGATTGATGAGTTCCCTGGAAAGGAGAAAGAAGGACATTTTTCGGCTATAAAGGGATCTTATTAACATCCTTAAGAAGCTCCCACAATGTCATCTAGAAGCTTGATTAAGATGTCTTCAATGCTTTCATTAAATTAACTTGCCTTTCCAAAGCCATTGTCAATGACCAAGAAGTATCTTACCAATCTGATTATGAGGACCACAACATAAATCCTGAGCGTGGTCCCGTAGGTGGCTAGTTTGCTAAGTGGAGTGATTGCGCTAAGAACTAGTTCAGGTTCTTGACCCAAGTAGCTCTATTCAGGGCAGAGACATGAAGTGTCAACTTCTAGCCAAACGAGAATCTGATCGGGTTCCTAGACCAAGAATTTGACCAGGCTCTCTGGTCCTTGGTTCATAGAGCCTAGTTTCCAATCTAGATACTGATTTCTGCATCCAAAAAAACACTTTTCACATTTTTATTACAAGGTATAGTCACTAATGAGTTTATTAAAAGCACAAAAACTTGATTATTCACTTCTTTTATCGAACCCTTAAACTAAAGGGACAACCAATAGGGACATAGCCTAATAAGAGAAGACTTTTAAAAGGTCCCTGAATAATATCTAGGATGGGGACCACTGGACTCCATTGGCTTGTAGCAAAGGTCCACATTTACGTGCGAAGGCATGTTGATAGATTAGGATGCATCCTAGCACCACTCATCATCACCAACAATCTCTACCAGGGGTGGGCAATGGGTCAATACCGATTGGGTCAAGCGGGTCGGCCCATTTAAAATAGAGTCAATAAATGGTCATGACAATAATGAATCATGTCAATAGTGGGTCGATCCATTACTGTATATTAATGGGTCAGACTGGAACTGCCCATTAACGATCCGTTTGGTGACCTATTACTTTTTAACCTACTTACCTCATTAATTTACATACTATAATTAGTTAAGCCTATTACTAACGCTTTATACATAACAATGATTATTATACATAGTTTTTTTCTGCAAGTTTGTTCCATTTTAAAACAGGTCAAAAGTAGGCCGCCCATAAGTCAAACCGACCCGGCCTGGCCCATTTATTTACATAAAATGCCCGACCTGCCCCAAATCATTAACAAGTCGGCCATGACCCGACTCGACCTACTTTATAAGTGTTTTGACCCTAACTCGACTTGACCAGGTCCATTGCCCACCCCCTAATCTCTACTAATCAATCGAAAACTAAAAGGTTACACTAACAAATTGGGCATATAACATATTAATGAACCAAAACTAAAAAATCAATAATATTCATAGTTCATACTAAATGTGTACAAAAAAAATAACAACAAATATTTATAATGGGAGCAAACGCTAGCCTCAATTGAAAAAAATCATACATTTGCAAACTTTAAATTTAAATTAACTAGTAGGAAAAACGAAGTGACAAAGAAGAGAGAATGAAGGTTGATTAGCCCTCATATTAACCCACCTTATTAGCCTAAGAACCAAACAACAATTAACTCTCAATTTTCGCAGAGCAATACTTTTCTTCCTTTTTTAGTCTCTCAATGCTCTCTTGTGACTTCCTATTTTTTCTCTCCTTTCAATCCCCCAAACCCAAAGGGTAACCCCTATTATAGCAATGATTAGTATAAGCTAAGAATTGATAGAGTTAAAAAAATGAATTTTTACTACTTTATCCAATGTCATAATGGATTTATTTGTTCAAATTAATTTAAAACTCATGGATAAGCTTATCATTAGAAAATAATGGCATTACCCAATCTAGTCCAGGGAGCTAGGTCGGGTTCACAAGCGGTCTAGAGCCTCAACTTAGGAAGGCATAAGTATAGGCCCATAACTACCGAAATCTAAAGTTAGTTTAGGTTTTGTGCTGGTTGATTCTGAGTGTACAGGTTAGGAATTAAGTTTCATCATTAGGCATTTTATAAAAAAATTGTAGGCACTTTAAAAAAATTAAGACCCCATTTTTTAGGCGTATAGAATTAGCCCCCAGTTTGACCAAGTCTAAACAAGTTGAAGGTCGATGTCAGTGTTTTTGTGCCTTGGTTTGGATGCTGAGAGGACCTGAAACCATGGTGCCTATTCATTCTCATTAGGATAGAGCCAATTGATGGAATGCCTGAACTTGACTAGTCTTGGATCTGAAGCTTAGCGCCAGGCCAATCCTGTTATGAAAGAGATGAATGTTGAAATGTCTAAACTAGACCGACTTTGGTTTTGAAGCTCAGTACCTATCCATCCTCATAAGGATAGAGACGATCGTTGAAATATCTCAACTTGACTTCTTTGGATTCGAAAATTGGTGTCTGTCCACCCTTGTTATGAAGGATATGATTGTTGAACTACCTGAACTTGACCACTTTTGGATTTGAATATCGACAAATGCCACTTTGATTATGACAAAGTTTTCCTATAATCGTAATTTTTTAGAGTGTTGGAAACAAATTAATTGTGTTATATTGACCTATGTTGTCATGGGAAGCAGATTAGTCAAACGCTAAGCTCCCAATGAATTATAGAAATTAGCCTAAAGGGCGGTTGCAATAGGTCGAGTTCCTACGGGGCACGATTGACATCCTAACTTGACTGGCCCTACTTGTGACACACTTTAGTGTTATCCTATCCAAGCCCTCTTTGTACAAACTATAACTGACTTTGGCTATTAGGAAGACCTAACAGGGTTCCGAAACTGTATGCATTTTGGGCCCTATGCTAGCTTAGAGCAACGTATCCCAGCAGATTTTTCTTTCCACCTTGTTTTTTGTTGCTATCTTCTCAGCTTGATTTGCATCTTTCTTTTCTTATTTTTTCTTCTTTAACTTGAGCCATCCTTCAGCTATGCCTTTTCCAAACTCCATCTCCTTCTATTACTCTCAAAATGGATCCAAGGAGGTTTCATCCACAAACCCAGTCTATCGCATTGCATACCACTTAGACCTCCATGCAGCTGTTTAAGCTCACAAGTTGTGTTATGACATTTTAATGCCCCCGTGTTTTTATGTTTAGCCTTTTGGATTTCTTTCTTTTTGATACCGTATTCTTCCTTTTTTGTTAGGAAGAGCTCCTTAGGGCTAGAGGTTCCCCCTAGAAGCTTTCGCATACATACTTGTTGGTGTGAAAAAACAAAAGCGGTAACAGCAAGTGCACAATCTCTAACTATAGTAAGATTTGACGAGTATGAGTCATTCCCATGAGGATAAATGTACAAATTTGAGAAAATCTCTAAAGGAGAATATTACATTTAGGTTGACCACTTAATTAGCTTTCCTATTAGTATTAACTAAAAAAATTCAATGACACATTATAAATTGACTTAAGATAATTAGAGAATAAATTCACTAAACCAAGAAATCTAGGAAAAATAAGATGGTTAGGGGTCTACACATGAGTATATAATGATGGGCCTAGGGAAGCAACAAGACAACACTATTAAAAAAACACAAAATAATGACGGAATTCAGCAACGGACTTATATAACGCCGAAATGAGCGATGACAATGGCGACGGGAAAATTGTACTAGGAAAAAGTCAGACTATGCGATGGACTTGATGACGGAAATATGAATCCATTGCCAGTGCTGGTGACGGAAATTCCGTTGCCACCCCCGTTAAATGAAACTAGATCTGGTTTCCTTCTTCATTCAACCCCGAGCGATTCAAGAGAGAGGGAGAGAGAGAGAATTCGCTGCGAACGCCGTCTCACAACTGCGAACGTCACCGACCGGCCACCGGCTCCCTCGTCGCCTTCCGCTGCCACCGTCCCCCGCCGCCGGCCGCCCCTGTCACGCTCTGTACCAGTTATTTTGAGCAATTTTAAGGTAAATTTCTCAACTAAACTAGTTCTAATTTCTACCAATTTTTGTATTACATCGTTAGAATTTCATAGTTAGTTTATATTTATGTTAAATATGATATTTGTGTGAAGTTATTATTCTAATTTGTTTCAAGATTTTGCCCAATGCAAGTTAGGTTTTAGGTTTGGTAATTTGAAGTTAAAATTCGATATGTTGGTGGAATGAAATACTTTAGTTCATAATTTTGTTGAAATGTGATGTAACGCCCCCAAATTAAACATGTTTCACTGCTTGTGTTTTTCTTAATAAATCCCTTAACTATCATCTAGACAACCCAATGATAAGGGCATTACCGCCGCCCAAGAGGATAAGGCTTGAAACATGAGTGCCATAAATAATACAGTTAAGCATAGCTTCAATCATTCACATACACACCTGATCAATCCATATATAATCAACTGTTAACCAACATAAGGTTTTTACACAATAGTAAAAATAATTCACCATGT